>LMYD01000015.1:0-128537 GCA_001630595.1 Pseudogymnoascus sp. BL308 | reverse complement strand
GCCGTCCCCGCCCCAAGCCCCCCCGTCCCCGCCGCGCCCCAGCTCCTGCGCTCCCCAGGCTTAGTCGGAGCAGTGCTAGCCTCGCCGTTCCCAACGACGGAATCAGGCGGGGAAGGCAGGCTGCGGCGTCCCCAGCGCCCGAACCCACCGGTGCTGGCCCCGCTCCCGGCACTGCTGGTGTAGGCGTGTCCCTTTGCCGCCGTGGAGGGTGTTTTTTGGCCACCGGAGCGTTTGGAGGAGGTGGAGCCGTCGCTGGTTTTTTTCTTGGGTGGGGTGTGCGGCCGGGGTCGTGACGGTTGGAGTAATTGCTCTTCTTGCTGTTGCTGCTGTATTGATGGCGGTGGTGGTGGTGGTGGCTGCTGGTGGCGCTGTGATAATGGTGGCTGTGTCGATGGAGGAGTTGGCGTCATCTGCCTCGGGGTGGTTGTTTGTGGGATTGGCATCTCGGAGGAGGCACTTGGTATTGTAGATGGAGGATTGGGTGGCAGAGAGGTCCTAGATGTGGCACTTGGTTTCGAGGACGGCTGCGGGATGGAGGTTTTGGAGGAACCGCTTGGTTTGGAGGAGGAAGGTTTGGAGGCGTGGTTTTTGGACGAGGGCCACATTTTGGAGTGCTCCTTGGGTGTTTATTGTTTCGGTGTCGTGTTAAGGGTGCCGGTTTAGCTCGAAGCGGATGTGAGACCCTGTATCAAATCCGGAACGTCATAGGAGAGTGTCGAGGACTCGATAATCAATTCCCTGCCTGTCGGTCACAGAAATGAATGAAAACCCCCCAAAAATTACAGTACACTCCATGACACGAAGTTAATGTTTTAAGTCTAAAAGCTAGAAAGTGACGATTTGTGGTTAAGCAGCAAATGGAGCCAACGCCTGAGGATGATGTCATTAACAGCTAGTAATTCTACAACTTATCCCGCTCCCGCACCCCATCTACCCTCACCAAACCCTTAAAAAACATTCATAAACTTTCATGAAACTCTCAGACTCGTAAAGATTCACAAATCTCTCACATCAGGTCCTCTACCTTGCCCCCCTTCACTCCCATCACCGAGAAAAAATTATTCTGACTCACGTGGCTCCTCCCCCCACCACGTTCATCCCAAACATGGCACCCCTCTCTCGCGGCATTCGGCGGGGTATACAGATGTAAGCTCACGGCCATCCGTTCCGGGTCCGGGTTCGAGATCTTGTGCACGCCGAGGGAGTCGGACATGTAGGTGACCTGTCCCGCAGAGTAGATAGTCTCTTTGAGGATAGTGGGGGGTCCGGCAGAGGGAGCGGGGGGTGTGGCGTAGCGTGTTTCGCGCAGGGTTCCGGACAGGATGCGCATAAGGCAGTGGGCATCTGCGTGATCGTGGATGAGGCTGCCCTTGTTAGGGGACCAGACTAGGATGAGCTGTTGTTGAAGCGTTAGCGAGTCTTCATTATCTCAGGACAAGCCATAGTTGCTTCCCAACCCAAGCAAACCAACGAAATCTACAAAGAAAGACGAAAGACACACCAGGTTACTCTTTCCATTCCCTACATCTACCAAATTCCGTGTGTATCCCCTCGACGCATCTCCAAGTGCGTACCTCCCCCAATCCTCCTCCTTACTCTCATACTCCTCCATCAGCCTCGTCAGCGCAGCGACATCAACGCCCTCGCTCGTCAAGCCGGACGTCGGGCCAAGGATGGCCGTCAGCGAGTCAACGAGGTCCTCGAAGGCATTGGACGGGCGTGGAGCCGGCTTGCGTGTGTCTGCCGCGGAGGTGGTGGAGGAGGTTGTGTTCGGAGAAGAGGCCGGAGAAGGGGTCGGTGAGAGGGATGTGGTTGGGGGAGAGGCGAGCTTGGAGGTTGTGCTGGAGAGGGGAGGGCTGTCGTGGAGGGTGAGGCCGGGAGCCATCGTGCGTAGTCGTGGGTTTGTTTTTCGAGTATCGAGGTGTCTTGGTGATCTTTTCGGATGCCGTTTGCCACCTTGGTTGGTATTGCTGTCGAGTGGATGCCGGCCACAGATATCGTGCGGTTGTTGATAAGAGTCCTTAATAGTCGTGAGTAGTACGAAGAGTGGTAATACCAAGGCCCGAAGATATATCTCTTTATAGGTATAAAGGAAGACCTAGCAAGCTGAAGCATCGAAGCACCTCCTCTCTCTCGCCCCGTCCCCGTCTAGTCCGTCGTAGCTTCATCCCTAGTTTGTCCATCATCCTTTCCGTGTCCCAGCCCCCCAGGGCACATAATTCTCCACCGCCTCGATTGCCACTGCACAATTTGTCCACAATTGGCGGCGTTGATTGGCCACGGTGGCAAGCTGAGTACTGGCGACATCGGCACGGATCAACGCCGGGGGCCGGCGAGCGCAGAGCTCATCCACAGTTTGATCGGGATGTTGATTATAGTGGTGTGGCCATCCACACATCTCCACCCCATCCCACACAATCTGATCCAGTCGATCCAGTCACCCACACTCCATAAGACGTCACACCCGATGATTCCCGGCGTTTCCCAGGTTTTTCCGTTCTTCCGTGATCCGGCCAGATATGCGGAATAACCTCCTCGATTGCACCTGATCACACCCGACAAGTATTTTTGTACTGTGTACTATGCAATGCATACGCGCACTCACGTGATTCTTATCGACGCTGTACGTAAGTGGGGTTGATTGGATTGGCCAGTACCCCGCTGTCGACGTGTGAATGAGGGAAGGAGCAAGTGACTTGTAGCGACTTAGAGCAAGTTTATCAGGTAACAATTACATATTCTGTACGAGAAGAGAAGGCACAAGCGTGGAAGGAGTGTGATCAGAGACACGAGTGAGACGGGAACCACAGAACGTGACCTGGGAGAAGAAGGGGAAGGTGGTTAGAGGGAGAAAGACGGGAAGGTGATCAGAGCAAGGAAGGTGCCCGCGAGGTGATCAAGAGCAACAAGCAACATGGCGCCAAAGGGGAAAGACAAGACTGCAGGCGGCGCAGGTGCGGGGAAAGGCAAGGGCAAGGGGAAAGACGCCAGCAAGGCCGACGACGACAAGGGAGGAGCCAAAGTCAAGGGCGCCCAGCAGATCAACGTCCGCCATATCCTGTGCGAGAAGCACGCGCGCAAGGAGGAGGTCGTCGCCAAGCTGCACGATGGAGCCAAGTTCGACGAGGTAGCGAGGGAGATGAGCGAGGACAAGGCGAGGGCGGGTGCGTACATTTTCTCTCTTCTCTCTCTCATTCTTTCCCCCTTTTTCTTCTCGGATGCCTGCGTTTCCTGTCTCCTGGCACGTGCAGGAATGCACGTGCGGTGCAGATGAGCGGTGACAATATCGGCGTGATGTAACATCAGGAGAAACATCGTGGGCAACGGGCAGTATTTATACTAACAACCCCCAGGCGGTGCACTAGGCTGGAAACGACGAGGCGACCTTGACCCCATCTTTGAGGCCGTGGCATTTGAGCTTGAGGCGAGCACAGTGGGGAACCCGAAGTGGGGGGAGGCGAAGACGGGGTTTGGGTATCATGTAATGATGGTTGAGGGGAGGAAGTGATTGCGCAATAGGCTAGGAGTGGGCCGGAAGTGAGGAGCTGATGCTCTAGAGCTTATGCGATGATTGGGAAGGAAAACAGGAATTGCTTGGTGTGATGTATTAAGTGATATAAAGATCGGAGAGCGAAATATTGGGATTTCATTCATGGGCAGGTAAAAGACCAATTCGATTGCATATTCTACCCTAATGTGCATCTATAGTTAAAGCTACATAATGCCACCTCTGGAGATTGCCTTCTGCCTCCTAGTGCCGGCGGCGGCCCCATACCTAGCCCCCGATTCTTGACCCCAAGTGTAGCTTAAAGCACAGGTCACGAGGGTATCTAGATTTCTAATAATGCCAACGCACTATAGGGGCAACCCTATTCCTTATTATTACCATGGGGTGCGCTCCTCCTTTCCTAGCTACCTTGTCCGCTAACAGAGCTTAAGTATGTAATCATAAAAATGAGTGTGTTAAATTCCTCTATTGGCCCTTTATCCTACTTTATTCATATTTATAATGGTGATATTAGTTACACCTATTATTCTTTTTATTAATGAAATATTTTTAATATATTCATTATCATTATTTAATTTCTGTCTTTGCACTACTCTAGTTCCATACGTCGCTCGCAGACAACGTGAAATACTGTTGATGGTTCATGGGTTCATATTCAAGGAAGAGGATGTCCAAGGAAAGACGTTGATATAACGGCGCGAGTGGAGACTCCTTTAGGAAAAGACCACCCAGAAAGGCACTTTATATAAACAACACCAATATATCTACATCCAACTCACTCTATATGCCTTCAAATAACCGCTCCTCCAACTCTCCCCTCTCCCGCGCTACCTTTTGTAACCCCTCTAACCCCACCTCCCCTGTCTCCGTCACATACACATCCACATACCGGCTCGGCACCCACTCAAAATACGGATTCCGCACCGTAACACGCTCAAGCTCCCCCACCTCCTTTGCTCTCGCGGGCCATGCCGCTGTCACCTCTGAGGCCTCGTTCTCCTCTCCACCGTCCGCTTCCGCTAACCCCTCCCCACCCCCATCATCCCCCATAATCTTCTCCTCGCAACACACAACCACCACCTTACATCCATTACCCACCGTCGGTGCCAGCCCAGCCGCAGCAAGCGATCCTGTCTTATTACTCACGTCCCCTTCCCCTGTCACCCTGTCCGCACCTAGTACCACAAAATCAGCCTCTCCCACCGCCCACCCCACCCCAGCATCCGTAAGAATCTGCACCTCCACCTCTGCGTCAGAACCAACTAGATCCAGCACCGCCCTCGCTATCTCTACCCCCTCAAACCCAGGTCGCGACTCTAGCACCAGCACTCTAACACCCATCTTTACCGTAGCCGACGCGCGCGCCAGATCCGCCACACAGGCCGCCACACTCGCCGACGCCGACAGAATAACCAGCGTCACCGGCCTCTCCTCCGTAAACGCAGCCTGGTACCCCGCACTATGCTGCACGCACGCCGTAAAGTTCGACGCGAGTTTCACGACCGCCTCTTCCCGAGCTTCCATCACATCTTCGATCGCCTTCGTAGCCACTTCTCTAAATCCCTCTATCGACAGCGCCTCAAGTGCTATTTTGAGGTCCTCGTTTTTCCCTACACCGCCAATAGAGAGCGCGATCCGCTCGAGTGCCCCGAAGACCGAGGCTTCGATCGCGGGCGCCATGGCGGGACGCGCGGACTTGGCAAGTGTCCAGGCGAGCAGCCGGGTTGCGCGCCATTGAGCGACGGTGGTGGGTGCTGTAGAGATAGGAGGGAGGAGTGCGCGGCGGAGGGTGAGTAGTGCGAGGGTGGCGAGGGCGGTGGCGCCAGAGGTGTGGTCAGCGCGGAGGGTGCGGAGGGCGTCTTCGACTTCGGCCCCGGGGAGGACGCGGAGAGTAGTGTCTGCTAGGGCGGGGACGGTGTCGTACTTGGAGAGCTCGGAGGGCGCCACGAAGGTGTATTCGGTGTGCTCGTGGTCTATGGTTATGGGGGTGGAGGGGGAATCGAGGAGGAAGGCAAAGGGGTGGATGGTCCAGTCTGTGCTGATGGTTTCGTCGCGGAGGGTGAAGGGGCGGCCGCGGCGGAGGAGGGTGATGGAGGGGGGGGTGAGCTGGGTTTCCTCGGAGATTTCGCGGAGGGCGGCTGCGAGGGGGCTGGCGTCTGTGGGCTCGATGGTGCCGGAGCAGACGGCCCATTTGCCGCTGGTGTGTGTTAGAGATGGCTTTGCATTGGGTATATTTTGGGGGGCGGTAGGAAGGGTAGATATGTGATTTATCTGTAAAGTAGAAAACAAGACGAGGATATCGATGCATGCTGAAAATGATAACTGCAACCAAAAAGGGCATCCTACCGATAAGAAGAAACTTCTTGGCTCCTCTTAAAAAGCACGAATCGATGCTGACCCCCCTCTTCCTCCGGCGGTGCGCATAAGAAACTGGACACAATATCCCGCTGCCTCATTTTCGGCGTCTTCTTCACCTCGGCCATGGCGCGCGAGGAATGCAGCGTTCTTCTACTGTTCAAGGACTGGCTGGGATTGCGATTGAGGCTATATGTCAAGGCGCGACGGAGGGAGAGTGACATCTTCGCGGATGAGGCATTGGGGGTTTGGCACGTGAATGTGATACTATGGTGGTGACGGAGTGATTTTGGTGGTGATATCATTGATGTGAATGGTAACGATGACCTCGCTATATCAGGGAAAGTCACGTTTTTAGTTTTGGAAAGTCACGTTTTTGGATTCTGTAGTCACGTGTACTTGCCCCCCAAACAAAAAAGCTGAACTATAGAACTGTCGCTGATGGGTGATGTTAGAATGCTTTATTAAAACTTATTATCTAGATCGTGGTGTTCGCCTCCCTAGATTTGGCGTCCTCCCAATTAGGCAACGGGCGTACCCGGGCCTCCCTCTGGTTTCGAGCCCTATAAAAAGGCATCTCCCTCCAAGCGACTGTCTCTCTCCACCATCCCTCTCCCGCCAAACATCCTTGCACCTACTGCGTTCTGATCTGCCGTCTTACGCCCTTCTTTGGTATATTATTTATGCGTCAACTGTAGATATTCGATTTAATGTCGCAAGGTCGGCTATCCATCCCATATCCTTCCCCTGCCTACTCCCCAATAACCGCCAAAAGCGCCTTCTTGAAGTCCCCACTCGTCTCGCTTTTAATCGCCGCGCCTAGATCCTTGCCAAAGCGTGTTTGATACGCTGTCTTAACTCGCTCCAGATGGTTCTTATCCCAGTGCACGCGCAGGGCGCGGTTAAGCAGGAGC
The DNA here is from genome assembly GCA_001630595.1 of Pseudogymnoascus sp. BL308. Classification (NCBI taxonomy): domain Eukaryota; kingdom Fungi; phylum Ascomycota; class Leotiomycetes; order Thelebolales; family Thelebolaceae; genus Pseudogymnoascus; species Pseudogymnoascus sp. BL308. Next base: position 121,760 of record LMYD01000015.1, on the reverse strand, counting down.
CGGTCCTTGGTGTCGATGCCAGACATGGCATGCTCGAGGAGGAGGACGTCACGCAGGACGCGGTCTGTGCCAGTGCGGAGTTGATGGAGGAGGGCGCGCTCCATGTGGCCTGAGAATTCCTAAGGGGAACGTCAGTAGATGCTGATTGTGGGTGTGGATGGGGCGAGAAATTAAGAAGGAAAAGAGGGAGAGAGGGGACTAACGCTCTTAATAACAGAGTCGAGGGCGCGGCGGAACTTCTGCTCGTACAACTGCGAAATAGCCCCAATCTGCGCATCATTCCTACTGCTAAAAATCTGGCACACTTGCAGCTCATCCGTTCCCGTCTTCCCCTCCGTCGCCTTATAAATCTCTAACACATCCCGCTCAATAGCCTGCGGCACAACGGGCGCTGCACTCTCCGCCCTCGTCGCGCTTATGACCATTAGGAACAACCGCTCCGTCTTCCCGCTCAAGTCGGACTTTAGATCCGCCTCTAGACTGCGATGGAACGCTTTCTGATAGATCATCTTTATCGCCTCCATATCCACGTTGCTGCGCCCAAGCAAAACGTCATTGAGTGCCTCCTCATCCGTCCCTTGCCCATCCATTGCCTCCTTTACTACCGTGCAGTCCTGCGCCAGCGGCCCACGCAAAAGCCCTACTAGAACCTCCTCTAGGTACCCACTGACCTCACTCTTAAGGTCGGTGAAAAGGTCGCGGCTATAGATCCGCTTGTAGGCTGCGCGTAGCGGCTCAACCTGCAGCGCGTCTTTAGTGCTAAGGATGGAGATGAGCATTCCCTCATCCGTCCCGAACCCTTTCATGGCTTTGCGCAAGGCGCGCGCGTCCGCGCTAGCGTCATAATGGACGTGAGGCGCCGGCATGGCGTAGCCGGTGGTAGGAAGGTCGGCGGGGATGTTACTCGGTGCGGCGAAGGAGGGGGTTCCGGAGGGCGCCGGGACACCACCGTAGGGCTGTTGGGGAGGGGCGCTGTAAGGGGCGGGGGGTTGGCCATAGGGCGGTTGTTGACCGGCTGGAGGAGCTTGTCCGTACAGAGGTTGTTGGCCATATGGTGGTTGTTGATAAGCTAGAGAAGCTTGTTCGTATGGCGGCTGTTGAGTAGCTGGAGCAGCTTGTCCGTATGGTGGCTGGTGGGTATATTGTGGTTGCTGACCGTAAGGCGCCTGTTGAGGATATGGAACCCCGCTCTGAGGCGCCTGGCCGTACTGGGGTTGCTGCCCGTATTGGGGTTGCTGCCCATAAGGTGGTTGATGGCCTACTGGTGGCGCACCATATTGGTCTACCGCTGTAAGGTTGCTGATATGCCATTTTGTCGTTTGTACTTCAGACCCTGGGGGTGAGATCTTTAGGGACGGCGGAGGTGGTTGAAATGTAGGATACGGCAAATGATGGCCCATTGAATCTTCATCCAGCTATCCTTCAACCGCCAACTGGAGCTATTTTATTGCAGATGAGGACTCACGGATGGAAGTTTGGAGTTTGGAAATGGTGAAGTGGTCGATGGAAACAACAGACATCTATGTGTCTGCGGATAGCGGGTCTGAAGTAAGGGGTTCAGGCTACAGTTGGATCTACAAAATATTACTCCAGGTGCATACACATCTTTCAGGCTGAGGGCTTGGTAGCCTATTAAAATAAGATTGAGATGCCACTGGTATAAATAGAGTATATGTATGCACTGCACTCCAGTTAGACGGAATGGTGTTCAGTTTTGGTGAGTGATGTTGCCAAGATCTGGCAATACTTTTGCGGGTCGCTGGGCGGGGGGATGTGATAGCAGGGATGGTGCTGTCAAAATTACCTCAATAGCCGAAAGCTGATCCTTTCCTTGCTGTCATGCCCAGACCCGATCACTATTGGCTGCGCCGCAACAAGAAATTATCTGACAGTCTATCGGCCGATTATCACTCCGAAATAGTATGCGGACTGAAGTTTGTGAACAAGGCTGTGCACACAGTTACAGTAAAACGTGGGTTTGGCTTACCACAGCCCGTGTGCACAAATTGTAGAAATGTTGTCTGCCTTGCGGAGCTGAAAATATTGGCCTATTCAGCCCTTGCTAGCCCAGCCACATCGACTATGATTCGACCATGTTGCAGCTTCCCGTAATGACTCGCTCAGTAGAGCCTCAATTTCGGTTCAGCTTTATTTCCCGTTGTTGGGTTTGTTTTTCTGGCGATTGACCCTTGGCCGTGCCATGGTATAAGAACTTGATGCCGCCGCCCCCTTTCCTTCTCTGAAGCTCACACATCCAGTCGTTACTTTACCACCGAGAAGCAATCCATTTTCTCACAATGAAGTTCTCAACTATTCCCCTCTTGGTCACGGCCCTCGCCAGCCTTGCTACCGCAGACGAGATCGTCTACGGACGCATGGGCCCTGCGCATAAAGAGAATACCGCCCGTGGGACAAACGTCAAGGCTGTCAAATATGCCTACTCACGCATCGAATGAGAAGTCTTCTCGTTGGACAAAAGACTGCTTTGCGGCAGCGGCACGACGTGCACGGAAGCTTGTGAAGACTGCGGAACTCCATGGTGTGGCACCGAGAAGTCTGACGGAACATGTATCTGCGCGAGTGAAGACGGATCCTGCTCTAGCGGTTCTGCTGGAAGTGGTTCTGGGAGCGGCAGCGGTTCAGGTAGCGGCAGTGGTTCAGGTAGCGGCTCTGGAAGTGGTTCTAGCGATGAGCCAATTTGCGGCGAGGGTTCAACATGTGACGATGCTTGTGAAGCCTGTGGAACCCCATACTGTGGCTACACGGACCCAACCGACGATGCCTGCATCTGCCAAAGGCCAGGACAAGAATGCTCCGGCGGTTCTGGAAGCGGCAGCGGATCTGGAAGTGGATCTGGAAGCGGATCCGGAAGTGGGAGCGGCAGTGGGAGCGGCAGTGGGAGCGGCAGTAGTTCCTCGGAGACTAGCTCCGAGAGCGACCCTGAGCCAACGACAACCGGTGGCGGCTTCAGCGGCCTTGAGCCATCAGCAACCGATAGCGGCTCCGACTTTCCTGAGTCAACTAGCGACGTGGACAGCGAGCCGACAGCTAGCGACACCGACGACAGCAGCCCAACGCCTACTGATGATTCGGACAACTTCTCTCGACCTACAAACCTGCCAGGCGCTGGTGCTGCACCAGGCAGGATGGAGGTTGCCGTTGGAGCAGCTGTGGCAGGAGTTGCGGCGTTGGTGATGGTGCTGTAAAGAGACAAACATAACACGCATGGGATTGGGTTGGAGAGTGGCAAGCCTGGGGAGCTTTGCAGATATCGGTATACTGTCGCACTTGGATTCGACGCGCAAATTGTTAGCGGTATTCGGACGTGGCGATTAAGTGCTGCTGGTGTCATATTTTTGGTGAAACTTATCTATTAATGATCTCTTAATCAATTATCTTCCATATGAGCTGGGAGACGTTGCTCGGCTTAGCCCCTGATGTGAGATCGGTGCTTTGACAAACTAGCATTGAAATGTAGCTATTGGTCTCACGCGATCCATCCCAACCCATGTGCGAACTTGTGACCTCAATAGATAGTTGTTAAATCCTACAATCTGCCCTATAAAGTTCATTCATCTGTTACCCACCTTGCCTGTTCTGACTATTCGCATGGTTGCTGTGAGCCTCAAAGGGTTTCAATGAACTTATAAATAATAGCATTCCATATCATCAACGTGATCTTCATCACGACTATAGTTCGTATATACCTTGAAATTATATTTAGAAATAAATGCACACACTAGTATGTTGTTCTTTACCGGAAGTTAAACGGCACTGTATTTCATGAGATATTGTCGCAGAATAGAAGCGTCGAATTCATGAGTGGGTATAAAGGGGTAATTATATAGTCTCTAGTATACGTATTTTTATCATCTATGAATTGCCTTAGTATACGTACATAATATTTAAAGACTAATCTTTAGGCGCCCCCTTTTACCATTCGAAACTGGAATCGATCTGATCAAACTTGTTATGAGACAAAGGCGGAAGACGGCATCGTCGGCATCACTTTCGCCGACCATTTCGCGGGTCACCATTTCAGGAATAGTTCTTAAACCGTGCTGCGGAATACCATTTTAGGCACTAGTTCACTGTCACAACTAGGCCAATTCATCACGGTAATGGGGGATTCTAGTCCTTGTCGCTGGCTTTGTACTATACAACATCTAACATTTTGCTTTCTGGAGGCGTCAATGGGCACCATAATAACGGATATAAGAATGGCTGGAAATTAGCCAACCCATCTAGGCAGCTTCCTCAGAGCCTGGAAGCCTCATATATGGCAAGAACGATTCCCAAGCAAACCACGTCGTAGCTTCCTCAGAACTTTGAAGCTTTATATATGGAAGGAACGATTACCAAGCAATCCCAGTTGCAGCTTCCTCAGAAGCTTCAATTCTTATATACGGAAAGAACGATTACCAAGCAAGGCCTCAATCGCAGCTTCCTTGGGGATTTCCAGTCCGATATATATATGGAAAATGGAAAGAACGATTAACAAGCAAACTCAGTTGCACCTTCCTTGGGGATTTCTATGACTATATATGGCAAGAACGATTCCCAAGCAAGCTCAATCGCAGCTTTCTTGAGATCTCGAATCTTATATTGTGCGGAAGGAACGATTCCCAAGCAAACTCAGCCACACCTTCCTTGAAGCATAGTTTTCAATTCATTAAATTCGCAAACCGATCGCTTTAGGTGACATGATGCTAATGATAGATGGTACCAAGTCCATGGTGCCTCTGATATCCACGTCCCTCCATCCCGTCCCCAAGCGAGGCCCTTCGTCTCTTCGGTATAGACGAACTTTCAAAACATGAACCATACTTACCACGAGTATGGTTCTCATGTGCACCAATAATAGTTTCAATTGAAATACTTTTTGAACTACTATTAAGCTGTTAAATCGTGACTCCAATATCTCCTTATATGTTTAGATTGTGAATAGGCGCTGCTGGAACCTCTTCTCCTCACCAGACGTATAAGATTTAAACGGCTCGATGGTTAAGAGATAAGGCGGCGTTACAGGAGCACAAATACACACTTGAACCTGGCGCTTCAATTTTCTTTTCCTCTGCTTCGGACCAGTATTTCAAAACGGCCAAAGATTATTATAACTTGAACCGTTAAGCATATACCAAGGTTCTTTAGAGCAGTCGTCGTGTGCACTATTTGTGGTAAATGATAAGTGGCAAATGAAGGGGAGATTATTCATTGGCTTCCTACTTGTCATCCAACGATTTGTGTGGCTACAGCCGATCTCTAATGGCGAAGTCAAATTTGAAACTGCTACCATGTCTACTTAAACCTCTACGTGAGATAAAATCATTTAACCAGTCCAAAGACAAGTGCCACATCGCTCTGCCTCTCGCCTCGCTACACCCGTTCATAACTTATCAATTCTTAGCACGAAGTCTAGTCTCGATCCTTCTCGACTATCTCGCCCGAAGCTCCGTTCTGCCTATCGGACGTCTCCACGATCTCATCGGAGGCACTGTTATCCTTGCGCAGCTCGGCACGTCGAAGGTCATTCGCCTGCATATCCGCAATTCTAGATTTGTCAGTCGCTTCGGCCGTGTCAAATTTATAAAGAGGTTCGAGGACAGCGTTTTTGTTGAAGAAGACCCATCGTTGGATAAAGTATGGGAGAGCCTTGTTGATCTGGTAGTGCATGTGTGTGCGGGTAGGGACGGCAAAGATGTAGTCTAGCTCCTCGAGGGTGCGCTGTTTGGTCTCGGGAACCCAGAGGAAGATCATGACCAAGGCAACGACGTTGGTACCTGCATAGAAGCAGAATACACCCTTTTTCAGACAGCGTTAGCGGAAAGTCTAAGGATTGGAACGGGATTCAGCATAAACTTACGGTGGGAGTCATTGCTTGCAACATGAGTGGCAAGAAGATCGAAAGAATAGCAGCCCAGAAAAAGCAGGTTGACACAGCCCAACCCATTCCGACCTCACGATGGGACAGTGGGAAGACTTCAGCCGAGTATGCGAATGGAACAGGTCCTTCACCTGGGGAGTAGAACATTGCAAAGAGATAGATGAACATTGCCACTAGCGCCAAATGGATTTTGTAGTTGACATCAATCAGTGCGCAGAGTCCGGCAGCTAGAAGGGTCCACGCCATATTGGGGAACGTGAAGAGGAGCAGTGCTCGTCGTCCAAACGTGTCGATGGTCCAGAGCGCAGGGAATGCAAAGAGGAAGTTGATAAGACCAAAGCCCCACGAAGCCCACAGGGCTTGATACTCGTCAAATCCAGAAGAAACGAAGATTGTAGAAGAGTAGAATGCGATGATGTTAATACCACACATTTGCTGAGCGATCATGACAGTGAAAGAAGCAAGGGTCGCGCGGCGAACACGAGGAATGGTGAAGAGCTCAATGAAGCGTGTTACATAGTTGCTCTTCCCGATGATGGACGCCTCAACCTCAAGCTGTTTGTGGATGTAATAAAGATCACGAGCTGCCTGTAGCGGGCTGTTACGGAGTCGCAATAGAGACCTCATTGCCTGAGGGTATCTATTCTTTTCTAACGTTTCAGCGTTAGCATTAATTCCAATTGAAGATCTGTCGGAGGTACGCACTCATGCACCAACGTGGTGACTCGGGGCAGAAGTAGACACCGATGAGTAGAGGAATTGCGGGTATCATAGCGGACCCAAGTTGAAGTCTCCAGGCAATCGTTCCCACTTTGGCAACAGCGAGATTAGCAGAGTAACCCAGGAAGATTCCAAAGGCTGTCCATAACTGCCAGCTCATGACCAAGGCGCCACGGATACTGGCAGGCGAGTTTTCAGCAGCAAAGATTGGGATAGTTGATCCTTTCGAACCCATTCCAAGTCCCATTAGGATACGGCAGGCGAAGAGCTCCTCCCAAGTCTGTGTGAATGCAGAGCCAATAACTGGGAGGAAGCAGAAGATGGCGGAAAAGAAGATTGTGCCACGGCGACCGAAATAATAGTTCAGAGGATCCGAAATCCAGCACCCGACGAGAGACGCGCCGAGATATGTCGCTGAGTTTACGAGACCAACAAGCAATTGGTCACTGTCGCTGTCGGACCCGATGTTAAAATATCTCGGGAAGGACAAATTAGCTCCATTGGAACCAGTCTGATCCCAACCTTGCACAGCCGCACCGATGGAACAGAGGAGGATGGTTAGATAAAGCGTTAGTGGGTGGCGCCACTTATGTAGGATTTCATTACGGAGATCCTCAATCTCTGCCTCGGTTAAGCTGTGTTCGCCAGTAATATCCTCATAGTTGAGGGGATCTTGAGCGACGAGGGCACCCTTTTTGAGGATTTCAACATGCTCGGTGAGGAGCTTTTCCTCTGCAAACCTCTCCACGTCGGAGAGGAGCGTGGCGCGAGGAATGCCGGAGAGTGGATTCTCTATTCTATTTCTTGTCAACACAAGCCTTTTAGCGACAGCTTCTCAAAGCTTACCTCCCCGAAATGTTCGAGTTTAGGTTGACGCGGTTTGGGTCGTAGCCAGCTTCATTGCTAGGAGCTTCATTGCTAGGGGATGGTTAGCTCTAGTATAATATTCTCAGGAACCATGAAGCTCTTACTTGTTGGTAGGCTCGTAGGCGGGAGGTGCAACTGCCTTGGGTTCGGCCATGATTGCGCTGTTCGGGAAACGTGAAGGGTGGATTCAAAGAGCATTCCACACCTTGGGGGGGAGCGAGGCCCATATAAACAGGAACTCCACCCCCATGTTTTTTGGGTTTTACCCCTCACGTAGTGCCCCTAGACCCCATACCCCAACCTCACCACCTCCTAGCTTTAAGAGCGGAGAAGATTTGCGCTGACACGAGCGCGTGTTGACATATTGTGGAGATATCCCCATATACTGTTGCTGTTGCTGCTGTTGTGGTCCGGGGTATGAGCGTTAGCGGAATCCTTTAGTTTGTCAACCCCTTGTACAAACGTCGTCATTGCTGACTTGTGTGCCCTCGTGCAGGAAAACCAAGTTAGTCAATTCAGAGTCGCGCGTCCTAGCTGTTAGTTTATTAGCACCTGCAGTTAGTCGTACGAGCAGTCAGCGCTGAGTACTTAGTTAGTTATACAAACAGCAATACGAACAGCAAAATCTTCCAAGCCTTTTTTACGAAAAAGCATTCTTGGTAGCACAAGAAGCTCTCATGGCGCCCAGATTCGTCTCCATTCCGAGGTCCCGAGACAGCCACACCCGCGGTCTGCCGCAGCGAATGAAAGCCGCCGAAAAACGCCATGGTTGCGTTGGTGGTCTGGGTCCTTGCCTTGTAACGTTAGATTGACGATCCATGTAAACACACACAGACGAATAGCGGCACAGCGAATCCTGTGCGGTATGCAGATTATAGTCTGACTACGGGAAGAGACATGGGAAGAGAGTACGCGTAAATTATCCCTTTGGGATTGTCATTGATTATCCCGCGGATACGCGTGTTATAAGGTATACTCCATGTCACTAGTAGCGTAGGCTCCACAGCACTAAAACCACGCGGTGGACATACTTAGGCTACCGAAATGCCAACTGCCAACTTATTCCCGGATTGTGTCGCATGCAGCAGGAGTCCAATAAAACTTTGTTGGCTGCAGCAACGGAGTAATGTCGGGGTTTCTCTCCCACCCTGTCTGAGTTGCGTATCATCTCCTTTCTTGGAAATGTTGCTTACAGGTGCCACAGGAAAGTACCGAGGGATAGAGGTGCTTTCATAGCCTTGCCCGTTGGTCGTGTTAATGTACAGGATGGCGCAGTATGAAGGAGATACTACAATCATACGGATGGTAAGAAGTGTAATGTGCAATACTATATAGATGATTATGGTTATTCACACTTACTAAGCCAAGCTACGTATTGAATTGGATTTGGTTTCGAGAGGCTAAATTGGAAGCGGGTACGAGCAGTATTGGAAGAAATAGTGTTCAGCTCGATTTACTACATACTACCTACATTGACAGAACTCCAACCAGCAATATTCGTATTAGTAACTAGCCTAGACCATAGGCCTACAGTCAACATTGCCCGGCGGGCTGGAACATCTCTCCATCTCCCTCACTTTCACGTCTCCCCTCACGCCTCTCTCCTCTCCCTTCCACTGATCAAGTAAATGGCCGCCCGCATCTCCAACAACGGGTCATCGCTCGCCTCCACCCCCTCAATTCTCGGGATCGGATCGAAAATCACACGCTTCTGCTCCTTCCCCCGCTCTTCCTCATCAAGCAGTGCATTCAGCTCGATCTTGCCGAGCTCGACAACCTCCCTGTCCTCGGGCCAGAGGGACGTCGCGTCATCAGTTGGATCGCCCGAGGCGGCGACCTGCGCAACGAGGGAAAAGCGGAGCGGAGCAGCGCCAATGCGCGACTCAAGCTCGGTGCGTAGGAAGTTATCTGGCTTCGCCTCTAATTCTTCGGCTGATAACGTGGTAGGGGAAGACGAAGGGATGATGCGATAGCGGATTGCCGTCTTTTTGCCATCTGCAGCAACAAGGTAGAACGCATTAACACCGTAGAACGTATCCGTCGCGTAACTCCCCGTCACTGGGGGCGGAGTCGTGACATGATAGTGTGCCGCGGGGTGCGAGCCGAGGAACTTCTCGACGGGGTTTGGGGATTCGGTGGAGGACGCGGAGGCACCAATTGCAGTGAGTAATTCGAGGAACTCGGCGCCGGTGCGGGTGGGGAAGGTGGGTGTGGAATGGGAGATTATGTCTGTGTGGACGCGGCGCCCGTCGCGATCGGGGAGCTGGAAGCGGACGGCGAGACCATGAGGGAGGGAGTGTCCGTCGGTATCGGGGATGGCGGGGAGGCCGGTGGAGGTAGAGAAGCGAGCGAGGAGGGGGGTCGATGGGAGACTGAAGTGGGGGGCAGAACTGAGTTTAGCTGCGCTTTCAGTGGGGGTGAAGGTGCCGGTTAAGAGGTGGCCTTTTGCGTGAGCTGGGGAGTGTTAGATTGGGACATATATTTGAGGGAGTTGGAGGGGCGGGTGCATGGTATGAAAGATGAAAAATTAAAGGGGGGAGGTGAGGCGCACCAGGTCGGAACCCAGGGTGTTTCCCAAAAAGCACTTGGAGCTGATCTATCAGACCGCGCGAGGTTGCAAGGATCTGCTCATCAGATGGGAGAGGCATTGCGGCTGCTCTGTTCCAAGAAAAGTGTGATTTTAAAGTCGCTTCACGTGAAGATATTGGCGATAGATGTTAGAGACGGCAATGGAGTCGCGAGATAGAGATATGGGACGACAGTCAGCTTGAGCTGTGTGAGCTGAAGAGGGGTATTATATACCCCGCATCCCCTACTGACGAGCTCATCCCCTCCTCCGTCGACATTTAAAGCACGTAGCTATATCACGTCACCTTATCAACTATAATGGGTAGCACAGAGTAAGCCGCATCCCCCTCCCTTGACGAACTGGCGTGCATCTCCACCATCCACGACTGAAGATTGCAAAGCCACCTCGCTGATTCGCCGCCATCGTGGTATCGCAAGCGAGTATATTCCAAATACCCTAATTTAACCTAACTGTCAGCGACGTACATGCTTTGGTGGGACCTATGGCGACTGAGCAAGCCGCTCGTACCGCGCGCGGTACGAGCGGCTTGTTCAGTCAGCGGCGTACGTGATGGTGTGGAATCGCTTGAGGTGTTTATTGATGATGGTGGGGTTACTGGGGGCGGGATTGGTGGGTTGCGATGGCATATGCGGGATAGATTAACCATGAGGTGACAGAAACACCAATGCGTCAGTTAAGGATGGATGATTCCGTGGTTTCGATATTGTTTTGTCGCATGGTACCAATGCGGCCGAGAAGCCTCATGGCGGGCTTACACGGTCATAAACTGAGAACACAGTGGTAGCAGACGCAGTTATACCAATGACTGTACATTGCAAAACGCGCGCATAAATCCGTCCAGTTCTTTAGTTTATGTCCCTTCGGAAATTTCACCTTTGCCTACATCACAACGCTAGTCAATAGGGTAGGTAGAAGTCAAATATAGATGTGAGGTCAATCGTATTGTGTATATATATTGCCATCACTGAAGTAGGCGGGGCTGACGCTTGCTAGGCAACATAATGGACATATCTTGTCGAACTTTTTCTTGGTTCGCCGCTCCCGATTCTCGTGGATTTTCCTCTTCTTTCCTCTCGATGAGCCTATATCTTGATTGAACCCCTCCAATGATGCGACACGCGAGGTCCGAGACGGTGTTGTTGTTGCTTGTGACGCATCAAGCCAATTGAAGGGAAACTTTTGGGAAACTGGTAACTTCTGGGGCACTTGTGCAGTCGCTGAAGAGGACATGGCCTTCAAAATGCTGTTAAGATTCATGTGGCCGAATTCGCCGGTCCCTTGTCGGTAGAGGCATCTCCCTTGGCGATAATGGCAGGATTGCCTGTTTGGCCGTTGGGGGTGCAGAAGGGATTGTCGTTCTGTTTCTGTAGAAATTAGAGGCTGATCATACTAGTATGTTGGTAGGTGGTCAAATACATCCATTTGGGCTCCAACAGAAAGGGCTTCAGAAAGGGCTTCATCCTTCGTCAGTCCTACTCGGAACTCCCCGTCGAAATTGTGGATTGCTGTAACAAATCAATACTAATTCTGGAAGGAAATCGCTGGTACGAACCCATGTAGCGTATCTGAGTGAGGTCAATGCCCAGGGGATCATACTTGCAAGCAAACTCTCTGGTGTCCTCGAGGAGCTATAGAGTTAGTATTAGAGATTGGTAAAATTTGGTATGTACTGAATTTACCTTTGCCTTTGCCTTTGCCTTCGCCTTGTTGTAGTCGTCCATTATATATATAGTCCTGATGAGCTTGTGGGATGGAGGGTTTTTGATGTCAAAACGCGTGTGGGTACTAAGGTTGGGCGCTTTCTTGAATGGACGTGTACACAAACATAAGCGGACAAATTCGACACAACAAAGAACCTGTAGAACCATCTCTGTTTCTATGCCTACATCTTTTCCTTCATTCTCCTTCGATCTAGACCGGGCACTCTTTTTTGGGGCGGTGAATACATTCGTCCATTACATATACTATAAGTGTTGTCCTATCCAGCTCATAGCCTGTCACCTTGCCACAATGGCTTCAGGCACATCGGGCCCCCGAGTTGCTACAGCAAGATTTGAGATCGGGGCTGTACTTACATTGAAACAAAATCCAGCAAAGCAAGTCTTGACAATTCCAATATGCTAATTGACAATCTAACAACAATGTAGATTCGTCCATGACTTTATAACGCAAACAGAAATCCTCCACGGCCAGCAATCCGTGAACAGATTTTGTTCCCCTGCAACTGAATATTGGCACCTCAAATATTGAGCAAATGGGCGAAAAGGGCGTGCACACCCTCTCAATACCTGTATTGACTCTAAGGGCATCGGGGCAGATGACTAAAGAAGGGAGGATGGCCCATCGTAGCTAGATTTCGATAGGACCTCTCCTACTGCGACTCAGCAAATTTTTAGGTTGGTGCCATGTGCGACGTATGGGACCTTATGTTCCTTGCATTCAATGGGCCCGGCCCCTGACGTCGTGTTGGCACGAATCATCAAGTACGACCTGTTGCAAGGGCGTCGTCCACCACGAAACAAACAGCGACGGCCGTCAATCTAGCCAAGTGGCATCCCGCAAGACCAGCAGCTAGTTCTAATACCCGTGCAATGGTTTTGGTTGGAGGCATCCACTTACTTCATCACCCGCAAGAAGCCGTCTAGAGCATATTCTATAACTACTTTGGACAATGTTTGTGGACCATATCAAAGAAAAGAGAGAGAGCAGGGAATAGCGTGATAAGCGCGGACAAGAGAGTGACTGATGTATTACACATACACAAAGTGTATGAATCTTAATCTACCGTATACTCCTATCGCTACCATGAACCGTATACTGGATGCAAAACCCCCCAATCCCGACCCGCGGTGTCTAACGCCTTCCCAGTTAATTCTACGCAAACAAAAACAAATCGAAAACAAAAACGAAAACAAACCCCCACGCATAATGAATGCAAACTCATCCTTTTCAACCGTCATTATCATTAACCCGCATCTTCAAACTTCCATTAATCTCCCCATCCATGCATACGCCGAAATGTCGTACGCTTGTATCACTCATCAACATCAACATCGCACAACTCTCTCACACAGTCTGGTATGCCAATTGCCGCCAACTCTGGACCACCGGTCATAAACTGCATCAGCAACCCCGCCTCCATATGCCAAGCAATATGACAATGGAACGCCCACATACCCTGATGATCGGCCTCGAACCTGAGAAGCGCCCATCCAAAGGGCCCAATCGTCAGAGTGTCCCTGCGGAGCGGGTTCGTCGTATTAAGACTATCGTACGTCTCCCACGGGAAATAACCAGTAGTGGGGGGCACGGGACTCTGCGCCATGACCCAGAACTCATGCCCGTGGAGATGGAAGGGGTGTGCTCCATCGTCCAAATTCTGGATGAGGATATCGACGATCTTGCCCTTCGGAACGGAGACGACGAGCTGGTTGTCTGAGAAGCCAGAGCTGACTCCCTCTGCCGCAAAGAGGTGAGCAGTGGACGCATTGGATATTCCGTCGACAGCCTGGTTGATAGTCGGGATGGTAGGGGACTTCCAGGTGGTATCGTTGAAGAAGGCGCGGTCGAGAGCGTACGCGCCAATCTGGAAGGAGACGGCAAAAGAATAGAGGACGTCAGCAGAAGGCGCGGAAATTACCTCACTCGGGGTGAGGAGGGTGCTGTTGAAGTCCTGACAGACACTAGCATCGGCGTCCCAGTCGACGCTTGAAGGGGTATCGGTCGTCTCTGTGTAGGAGAGTATGCCGAGGACGAGGGGATCAAGGACGGGGTTAGGCTGGGCGAAGCAGGTCGTTATCATATCCGCGCGAATAAAGTAGTTCGCTTCAGGTTGGTTGGCGGATACGATGACTGAGTAGCGCTGCGCGATGTTGATTGATATGCGGTGGGTCTCAACGGGCTCAACGGTTGTTGCGTCTGCCTCGATGACGGTTATGGTGTGGTTGTCCACCGAGAAATAGAATCCAGCGAATGAGCCGACATTTATGAGTCGGTAGCGGTAACGCGAGCCTTGAGTAACTCCGAAGACTGCTCTCGTAGAGTTGGTCTCACATGTGCGGTTGCTGGACTTGCCGTACAGAGAGCAGTTAAATCTGCAGGGGTTAGTCTTCATCAATGTCAAGAACCGGACGGTAAACTTACGTGTTTGTTCCTTGTATCAATCCATTATCAGGAGTTGGCTCTTTGTTCTCATTCCCTGAAGCGAGGTATCCTGGCAGGAGATCTTTACTCTCGTCGTGATACCAATCTTGGAGCATCATCACCTCATCATGGTCGTATTCCTTGCGTGCTTCCGCCTCCTCTGGAGCGTGAATGATGAGTGGTCCAACCATGCCGTCGGTATATTGAGTCGAGTAGTGGGAATGGTACCAGTACGTGCCGTATTGGCCGTCAATCAAGAAATCATACGTGAAGCTACGTCCTGGTGGGATTGGGCACTGTGTGATGCCTGACGTTCCATCCATCCAGTTGCTGCCATACTGGAACATGCCATGCCAGTGGATAGATGTGGGCTCACTGAGCTCGTTCGTGACATGGATCATGAGGCGGTCTCCACGGTTTGCACGGATCATTGGACCAGGAAACTTCCCATTGATGGTAATCATCGTGCGGAGGACACCTGCATATGTTAGTGACCTGAGGAAGACTGAGATGCCGCCAAGACCTGGATCTTGCCCACAGTGATATTATACACTTGGTGGCAGAGGGGGAATTGACATACCATCAGGAGCAGCCTGAATCTCCTCCACAGTGAAATTGTACACGCGAGTAGTGGGGGGAGCATCAAGATCCCAATCCATACTCAGATGATACTCGTCGTCGGGAAGACGCCATGGCGGCAGATCCGTCGGAATTGTCGGGCGGGGATCCTCAACCACACACGGACACTCCGCACACGGGCAATCGCTATCAGTGGCCGGAGATGCGAAACCGCGGGCCGGTTTCTTCAGACCATACCCGAGGCCCAAGCCGAGCCCAAGACCGAAGACTATGAACATTACAACGGCCAAAATACACCACCGCCAGACACGGCGACTTCTCGCGGTCGGGAACGGGTGTTCATTGTAAAAGGTGCCCTTGGCAGTGGCATCAGTCGCATCATTGGCAGTGGCACCAGTCGTGTCCGGTGGCGGCGGCATAGCTACCGGAGAAGAGGAGCGTCGGGACTGCTGGCTATACGCGGAAGCTACTCTGGCAGCGCTGGCTGCTTTTAGGGGCGTGTCGTCCATCCAAGAGCAAGAGCAACAGCAAGACCAAAGATCGGCGCAGCCGGCGCACGAGGGAATAAGAAGAGAATAAGCTGGAATAGGAGCTAGAAGAAAAGAAGCAAAGAAGCACTACTCGTATTATTGATAACAGGGTATAGTCAGAACGCGGAAGCATGCAAGTAAGGTGAGTATCCCGGAAGCATGTAACGTTGGAAGAAGGGAAGAAAGAAAGAGAAGCAGGGATGGAAAACGAAAGAGAGGGACCAACCGCCGCACGTGGCGAGAACTGAGGGGGAAGGAGCGGCCGGCGAGGAAGAGGAGGTGGACCATGGCAGGAGCGATGAGGGCCGACTTTGTTCATCGCGCCTTCCCTCCCTGTTGAGCATCACAGGGGTGGGTGTGTTGTCGGTGATTAGTCAGCGGTAAATGGGGGGCAGGCCACGGCGATCGCCAAGGGGAGACAAGCAGCATGACAAGACGGGAAGCCAAGATTGGACGGGATGCCCAGGTCTCGGCGAGGCTTGTTTTCCGAAATGAGTATCTTGTCACGATACATATTACTGCCTGCACACTGTACTGAATGGTGTATTGTGACTATACGCTCTATTCATATACGTACAATACTGTACATACAGTGCACGTATATTACGTGGTATTTTACGTGGTACTCACCGTCGCACTATCCGCGCACTATTGACGTACAAAATGTATGGAGAAAGGTCTCCGAGGACACGAGTTTCTCTCTGCGCACAAACTCGGAGCACAGTAACAGAAGTAGCAATGGACAGCTAACAATGTCTGACAGTGACCAATCCTCGCCCTGGGATTGGACATGTGCCTGAATTCTGCCCCTTCCTACCAACGGGCCGAGCTAAAGCTATGGGTTAGCGTCGCAGGGGTCGCAGTGGGGGGGTTGAGGCCTGTTCGCTGGTCTGTCAACCTTGGTGGCTGTTAGCTGTCTCTTCCTGTCCAAATTCCCCAATGGGATCATCGCCATGCGTTTTTCCATCTTCGCACCCTCTGCTCTAAGCCTTCTCTAGTTCTTCTATACCTCATGATTCCCTAACACTAACTATCAAGTAGCTTCATATTAATGGCTAAAATCTCATATTCTCACGCTTCATAATGCACTACTGTCGCCATATCCCCAAAAGTAGCCCCGCTCCCCTGCTTCCTGTGCCACGAGCCCTAACGCGTTACCAAGCCTTTCTACTACTGCTCACCTGTAACTTATAAAGATCGGCGCCCAGCCTTCTCCGTGTCGCCTACCCTTTTTCCTTCACTCCTCACTGCCCTTCCCTGAACCTCAATCGAAGACCCCTCACTTCCGTTGACCATGTTCTTTTCCGCCGCCCTCGCCCTCGCCGGCGCCAATGTGGCTCTGGCTGCTTCCGCTACTCGCCCTGCTGAGTCCACCATCGAGCCAGCGGTTACTGCCATCTCCGCTGCCGCTGCATCCTCAACGCCCGTCGTCCTCACATCAGATGTGAAGGGCAAGGGCTTTGACCGTATCGTTCAGATCTGGCTCGAGAATACCGTGAGATATACTGTCTTCTTCTTCACTTAATGGCGCCTAACTTACATCCCTAGGACTATGCTCTCGCCGCCAATGACCCAAGCATGAAGGAATTGGCCAAGCAAGCCATCACTCTTTCCAACTATCATGCCGTGACCCACCCCTCAGAGCCCAACTACGCCGCTGTCATCGGTGGCGATCATTTTGGGATGGACAATGACGAATTTATATCCTTTCCATCGAACGTCTCTACCGTTATCGACCTGCTTGACACCAAGGGTATCTCATTCGGCACCTACCAAGAGCACCTCCCATATACAGGCTTCCTGGGATTCAATTACTCAAACCAGGACAACTTTGCCAACGACTACGTCCGCAAGCACAACCCTCTTGCGCTCTATGAGTCCGTCACTTCTAACTCTACGCGCCTGGGCACAATTAAAAGCTTCGTCGACTTCGAGACGGAACTCAAGAACAAGCAGCTCCCGCAGTGGTCTTTCATCACACCCAACATGAGCAACGACGGACATGACACTACGATAACCTTCGCCTCCACCTGGTCCAAGAAGTTCCTCACCCCTCTCCTCGCCAACGAGTACTTCATGAACAACACCCTCATCATCCTCTCCTTCGACGAGGTCGACACCTACCCCACCCCCAACAAAGTCTTCACCCTCCTCCTCGGCGGCGCCGTCCCCAAATCCCTCCACGGCACCACCGACTCCACCTTCTACACCCACTTCTCCACCATCTCCTCCGTCTCCGCAAACTGGGACCTCCCCTCCCTCGGCCGCTGGGACTGCGGCGCCAACGTCCTCGCCACCGTCGCCAACGTCACCGGCTTCCAGAACGTCGCCGTCGACACCGAGGGCCTGTACTTCAACGCCTCCTACCCCGGCCCCATGTCCGACGACCGTTATGACCCGACCTGGCCCGTCCCAAACACCGAGGCAAAGTGCGGAAATGGTCTTGGTGTTTTGGAATCAGTTAAGAAGACGTGGGGTGCTGAGAAGGCGACTTATAACTACACGGCCGCGTACAACTATGATGCTGTTAGTGGGAATAATGTCAATGGGAAGCCGGTGCCTTCCGGAGGGTCGGTGACGGGTTCAGAGAAGAGCACGCAAACGGGGGAGGCAGTGGGAGCTACGGCGACTGGTGCTGCGGTTATGAATGGAGTGGCGATGGTGCCTGTCTTGGCGGGATTGGTGGCGGCGGCGATGTTGTAGGTGTGATTAGAGAGAGGAGAAATATAATAGAAGAGTAGATATAGTGACTCATTCTCTAAAAGAGCCGCATTGCATCGTATTATGATATTGCCCTATTATTACTACTGTATACCGTGAGAAGAGTCGTTGGTTGTATGTACGCCGTCTTTCATAAGAGCCTAGTAAATGGCAATATAACGACTGTGAGTGATATAATCCGTACACCAGACGGAGGAAAGAGTGGAATAAATGGAAGGCGACGGAGGATTCAGTGATGACGAAGGGGCAATATGGTGCTATTAGTAAGATAACAGTGCCCTACCATGAAAGTGAGCTCCAGACGATCTGCGAACGAAGAAGACCGAGCGCTGGAGAACGGTGCGTGGGTCACGCGAAAGGGGGGTGTTATCAGACCAGAGGGTTGAGATGAAGATCCCACCACGCTCAAAATGAGGACTTACAGAGTAATAGAGTAGACTATAACCCCGCAATCATTACATCGAGCGAGCTTGAAGTTGTGGTCATTGGTATGTAAGTCACGTGACACGACTCGTTTTATCATATCTCATTGTTCAACGTCATAATCTATACCCTCTATATAGACGTGTCCATGAACTGTCCTTTTATCAAGTAAAACAGTATATGTATAGCCTCTTACACGGCCTTGGTCCCACATCCACCGGCAACCTTCTTCGGTACTCCAGATGCGCGGGTAAAATCCCTATATCCCCCCCTCCTCACCAGCGGCTCCTCCAAGATAGCCGTGCTCTTTCCAAGCACCGCAACTGAATGTGCAATAGCCCTGGTGTTAATTATAAAAGCCGTGCCATTGCAGTTAGCCACGGTGTCGCCAACAGCGTGGTAGTTTATGTCGTATGCGACTTTGGCCTCCCCTCCGAACATCACTTGCTCCTCAGCCGTCTTCAACTCCTCAGCTCCCGTGAAAAGGCCTCCGCATGCAACTCCTGCATCTAGGAATGGCCCGTAGTCCGATCGGCCGTCAAAATCCGACGGGACGGTGTCCACCTTCTCGATATCCCGGAAATAGTCGATGAAAAGATGTTCGGCCTGCGCCGACCCCTTTGGGCCGGTTACGTTGAAAGTAGATCCATCACCATCGTAAACAGCTAGCACGTAGTTTGGGGACGCTATCATATCAAAATTAAGATACAATCTGATCTTGTCGAGTTCGGATTGAGGCAGTGTCTTGACGTAGTGAAGCGCGCCGAGGAGGCCGACCTCCTCCGCCGCCCACCACGAAAAGCGAACGGCGTTCTTAATCTTGAATTTAGTAAGGTGCAGCGCTACTTCAAGGATTCCAATGCCGCCGGATCCATTGTCATTAATTCCTGGGCCAGCAGCGACGGAGTCGGAGTGGCCGCCGACGTGGATCACGTTATCATGATCACCGTCTAGGGTCTCGGCAATGACGTTGTAGGTGACGATAGTCTTCTGCTCGATAAAGAGATCAGCAGTTTGGGCAGTCCCTGCTGTAATGGCGGCGAGAAACTCTTCGCCCTGGGCTTTGGAGATTCCGATGGTAGGTGGATAATCCCCTTCTTCGCCGAGGGTGCCCTGCACAACACCATCCTCGTTATTATAGACGACCACGCCGACAGCACCGGCAGCTTTAGCTAGGAGAGCCTTTGCTCCAAAAGCGCAAGTGCCACGGGAGATAAGCGCAATTTTCCCAGAGACTTCAGCTGGGAAGTCCGCCTATTTTTCGTTAGTAGATGTAACGGGCTCGCTGATAGCATGCGGGAACTTACAGCCTCACACGCAAGATTTGCAACAGGTACGAGCTCGGCGACCGGATGGCCTGCTCCAGTGAACGACATGGTTGCCGACTCGATTAGGGCGTCATTGACGGTAAGGTTACCATTAGCAGTGACGACGGGAAACGGCTGGATGTAGACGCTATAGTAATCATCTAGCTTCTTGATGGTGTCGTAGTACCAGTTAATCGTAGCATTATGGCCTGGAGATCCAATAACGCGAGTGTTTGGGGTACCACTCAGAGCAGAGAAGTCTTGTAGTATCTGGGCCTTGTCCATGAGGTTCTTCTCCTTAATCAACCCGCGGAGAGCTTTCTAGACGCTCGTTAGATACTGTGTAGTGCAATTGGTCGAGACATCACATACCGAGTTTACCATTGGCCCTCTGCCGTGACCGTGGCCTTTATCATGTCCGCCGCCGCCAGGGCCGCCGCTTGGTGGTGCAGCGGAAACGGTATTAAGGGCCGCAAAAAGCGTGAGGAGAGACAGGGAGACCTTCATGATGCTAAATGAACCGAGATCGGGAAACACAGCTAAAGTAACCTACAGAAAAAATCTATATCGTGGAGCTCCAACGAGCTTTATATAGCTCCCTAACGTGCAGCGCGTTGTCACGCAAGCAATCACCGCAGATAACGAGCTGCAGAAACCCTCGTGCCTCGAACCTGCCAGAACTCACAGTTACCCTTAAACCCCGCATCCGGCAGCCCTCATCGAGCGCATACAGCGCCGATCATTAGAGCACGAGCGCGCCTGTCTGACACGGTCCTGCCTATTGCGCCCATGCCACGGCCGCGATAGCACGTCTCGCTCGGCGAGAGGACTGCTTTGAGAAGGTCCAAGCATTTCCAAGACTTTCCAAGGATGGCGACAGTGGGGTCACGGGCGATGTGTACCTCAGTCGTGCGCAGGGACGGCGGCTCGGCGTGGCAGGGGCTTGGCGCAATTTTTGACGCGGGCTGAGTTCCGACGACCGTAGATTGCGGCGATCTGAACAGGGAAGGAGTTAAGAGATCTTGTGATAGGTGATCAGATAGTTGGACCAAAAAAGGAGACCACAATTACTTTAGGCTCTCTCCCACAAAAGGCACGGAATATGGCATTGACATGTACGTACTGGTGCGATTTCTCAGATAAGAGCGATCGACAGCGATCGCCATTGGACTTGGCGTTGACCATGGACAAGACAGCAAGCTGACCATCCAATGAGAAACGTTGCTGATTACCCCAGGGTAAATGCATGCATCGCTGTGTTTTTTGTGCTAGACCCTCTCATTGTTATACCAGAATGACCTGCCTCTTGCTGCGTTATAGCCTAAAGCAGCTGCATACTACATCATAATGTCTATGTATAAGACATTGCAGGGTTCTCACTTCACGCTAAGCCCCTCAGCCATTATTGTGCACTACATAGTGAAGGCGGTATCAGTAGGTTAATTTAAACTCTACCCTGCTATTTTGAAGCGTTACTGTCATGTAAAACAAATATGACAGGCATCTATATGTAGGGCATGTTAACATAAACAGCGTTTGGAACATAGTACAGAGTGTGGTTGCGTTTATTGAACTACCATCGCGTCGGGGATTGAAGAGGCTATAATTTTCGGATTTAAGGGAAATATAATACGCTGCGTTCTATACAGGCATATACTGCAACCTCAAGTCGTGTTCAAGGAATTTTTATGCAGAGAGTATTAATGTATTGTAATGATAACGAAAAACCTTCTTGATTTTCAATAACGTATTTCACGTACGAGTTGGCCACACGGACGAGTTGGCCACCAAAACACCAAAATTGACTATTACTACTACTACACCACCACCACCCTACATAATGACCCTCAATTAATTGTAATTGATTCCTGCTCCCTCTCGCACGTACGGGCATTATGGCCTATAATACCACATAAGCCACAGCGCTTCCTTCGGCCCTTAGACCCCACCTGCCGACTACTCTCACTTGCCACCTCCGTACGGACTTGCGCATCAACCTCAGCACTTTGAAGTATATCCTCTGCGTCTCGTACGGAGAGGCTTCCCCCTTGCATTATACGCCTCTTACGCTTCCTCTCTCTCCTCCTTTTCTGTTCATTTGCTGCTTGCAGAGCCTTAACTTCCGCCTTAAGTAGAACAGTAGAATGCATCATCATTTCTGCCCCTTTAATAAGGTAGCTAACAGCATCATTAATTGAGGTAGGAGAGCTGTTCTAATGTCGTATAATGTAGTTCTTAATGTGCTCTATTTGACAGTTAAGCTCTCTTATAGTTTAAGGAGTCTTTAAAGTCTAATTGTCACTCTTAACTATTAGAGGGGTCGGAGTTCTTAAGTGTAGATTTAAGTAAGAAAGAACATTCTACGGCTCGTACGGAACTAGTCCTATAGCTTGGAATCTGCTCTTAAT
Organism: Pseudogymnoascus sp. BL308; assembly: GCA_001630595.1. Lineage (NCBI taxonomy): Eukaryota > Fungi > Ascomycota > Leotiomycetes > Thelebolales > Thelebolaceae > Pseudogymnoascus > Pseudogymnoascus sp. BL308. The sequence goes on along the minus strand of LMYD01000015.1, from coordinate 99,588 downwards.
GTTCTACTCTATAAACGTAGCTTTAAATGCTTCTTTGAATGTAGAGAGAAACTTAAGCTTTGTAATATGGTTTAGCTAGTTCCGTACGAATGTTTCAATCTAACGTCTATACGAAAGCTTTAGCGGAGCAAAGCAGCTAACGTCAAGTAGCTAAAGAATATGCGAGGAGTGTAGTAGCATATAGAGGGTAATTATCTTCCGTTCTATATAGTAGTGTTAAAATTAAGTAGAGAGGTAGCTCTTATGTCCATTAAGAATAAGAAGGCGATAGGTTCCAATCGTATGGGCATTTGTATACTAATTGAAGTGTTAAATCTACTCGTACCCAATTGAATTTGAAGTCCACCTATTCTTACTTAGTGTAATTACCTAGTCGTGTGGTAATCCTAAGTCCTCGTACTAAGTAGAGAGGTGATTCTACGCCTTAAAAATAATAAATGGCGGGAGTGCCCATCCGTACGAATTTACACCTTAAATAATTAACACCTATTCCCTATTTCCTAGCTGTATAGTCTTCAGACGACTCTTTGCTTCTAAGCTTATAACTACCTTTGTAGTAGCAATTACTCCTATTGCGAAACCTACTTCATTAAAGTTGTAGATATCCTCCTCTAAGATTCCATATTTTGCAATTATGTTTCGTACGAGAGAGAACCACTCTTGAATTATCTTAGGATCTTTGCACTTTACTCGTTTATAGTCGTACTTCTAACTAAACTTTGCTTTAAGTTCCGTACGACGCTTAATGAAGGTAGTAGTCTAGTTTATCCTAATAGGGCTCTCACCTCGTTTAGAGAGTAGAAGGTTTGCTATTTCTTGCACAGCTTGCGGTTAGGGTGGAAATCCACGTGAATCTAGGTCGAGGATGTACTAGACAAGAGCTAATTCTTCGTACGAAGTCAACTTCTGTAAGTTAGGGGGAGAGTCGCGTCGGGTAGTCATTCCATTCATTCTGTTAGTAAGGGTGCTACGTGGTACGTCGTACGACAATGCAGCAGCTCGGACACTCTTAAATTGATGTTCATTTAGTGCCTGAATAGCTAATAGTATTCTACCCTCTTGATTAGGGGATTGGGCTTGTGTTGGTTGTGGCATGTTGACATTTGTCAAGTTGACGCGTTTTGGTGTTTTAGTGGCCAACTCGTCCGTGTGGCCAACTCGTACGTGAAATACGTTACTTAGAGTGCATATGGCATTTTTTTAAGAGTGGAGATATAATGGGAAAATAGAGATGGCAAGGCATAGAAAACCTTAGCCTCTACCGCTCGTTTTTTATATATTTATCAACGGGACAATTTACACCATGTTGCCTCTTTTTTGACGGGATTGCTGTGCTTTCTCTCCATCTTTCATTAATCGCCTAATGGTTGGAATATGTAATTGAGCTGGATTTTTATTTTTTGTGGCGTTTTTTTTTGTTACCTTTTAGGGTTCAAGCTATATATACACTATCCTACCATATCAACCCTGCCTAGTTTTTACAATAACCCTTCGGGGAACTCCCCCCCTTTCGCCGCTATATCCGCAAACATCTTAAAGATATCTGCAATCGCTTGGCCCCCATGCTCTCCCAGCATCATCTCCCCGTTCCTTGACGCCTTCTCCGCCTCTCCCTTCGCCCTCTCTACCATCGCCTCCTCAAATTCTCTTATTGGCGCCTCTAGCTTCTGTTGCCACTCTACCACCCCTTCCACCTGTCCCACCCCCCCCAAAACACTCGCAAGCTCCAGGGAATCAAGCAACGCTTGGTTTACCCCCTCACCCGCCCATGGTGTCATCAAATGCGCCGCATCTCCCACCAGTGTTGCACCTGCCTTCGTCTCCCACCGCGAACCTGGAGGCAGCATGTACAGCGGCAACACATCTACTGCCTCGCCTGGGTGATCACTGGTCTCCTCATCGCACGCCGTCGCGAGAAGCTCCCGCAGTTCCGGTGCCCACTTCTCAAATTCACCCCCTTCGCCTAGTAACACCTCCTTCGCCTCAGCGGCAGTCTTCCCCGCAATCCCAATCTCTTTAGCCCAGTTCTCGAGAGGCGTCTTCACGGCGTTGTACAGTCGGATCGAGTCTTGCGGTCCGCGGTGCGTCATAATCCCTCTCCCTCCCCCGAGGGCCATCATAGTCCCGCTTCCCACAAGATCCACCAGCTGCGGGAACTTCGCCGTAGCATCCCGAAGCGTGGCATTGACGTACTGTGCTCCAGTATATACAGGCACGACATCCGTCAGCATCGCCCGCACGCGCGACCAGGCACCATCTGCACCAACTACAAAGTCGTACGTAGCCTTCCCATCCTTGCCGAGATCAAGGGTTACCTCCGTCGTGCCAGTGTCTGTTCTCGTGCTGCCAACGGATAAGACTTTACGCCCCCATTTTATCGATTCCGGCGCCACGGCACCAAGAAGTAGTTTTGTCAGCGCATTCCGCGCGATCTCCGGCCGTGATGACAGCTCCCCCTGGTCAGTATGAAGGGTCTCCCCAGCTGGGGAAAGGACGCGGCACTCCTCTGAGCAGCCCCCTAGAGTGGCTTGGAAAGCGTCCCAGAGGCCGGCGGCACGGATTACTTTTAGCCCGGAATCCTCGTGGAGATCAAGCATGCCACAAGGGGCGTCAAAAAAGACAGACGTGGGCTCTTCGCGGAGCTCGTAGATGGTGGGGTGGATTGAGCGCGCCCGGAGAAGAGCGGCGAGGGCGAGGCCAGATGGGCCAGCGCCGATGATTGCTATACGAGGTGTGTAGGGCATGATTCTTGTGTATTATATTTAGGCGTGGTTGGGAGGTAGATTTGATATTATCCTCCGTCGCATAGGCTTTTATATATCTCACGAGCGCCGTCGAGTACGGTCACTCTCACCAATCGCTACGAATACGTACCCTAAACTCGGGGACTCGGGCTCGGGGCTTCGGGGCCCTCGGACGCTGCCACTGCTGCCTAGCTGCTGCCTGGCGTTGTACGCGACCCACAGTCTGACACTCCGCATCGCGCGCCTGGTGATCGTTGATATGATGGATTAATAATTGACATTCAACTGTCACTAGACACGCGCTATTCTTCCATGGGTCTCGGAGCATACGGAATCCCACAAACGGTGGCCACGTCTTGTTCAATTTAGTTGCCCGGGCAATGTTATTTCCGGGATTCAAGATAGATAGATAGCTGGTACACTATTAACAACTCAATGCCATCGTTAACTTCTGATAAAGACAGCCGCTATTTCGTCGGCCCAAAGTGGAATCAGAACAGCTGTGCAGCAGATGTTGTTATGTTTGCCGCCCTATAACTGAATATTAGCATCTCACATGTTGAGCAAATGGGTGAAAATGGTATAAACGCCCTCCTGATACCTGCACTGGCTCTCTGAAGCATTGTCTCAAGGGCATGGGGGAGAATAAGTGAGGAGGGGCGGGTAGCCCTCGTTGCTCAATTCAGACGTGAGCTTGCCCATTGCGACCCAGTACACTTTCCATTCGGGGCAATGTGCGACGTACGCGACATGATGTATCTTGCCTTCCAGGGTTTACCTACATTTTGCTGGAACGAATCAACACGGACAATCTGCTGTGACGGCGTCGCCCACCACGGAATCACACGTCGGGTGTTGTCAATTCAACCATGCGGCGTCATGCAGAACCAACAGCTTATCCCAATACCCACACAATTGCGTCAAAGGTTCATGGACAAGGTGGCGTTGGATAGAAGCCAATGCAGCAATGGGGAGGATTGTACCATGCAAAAGATCAGACGGAGGTTGGTGATTGACAGGTTGCCATTCTCCGGCTTGAGTTCTACGAGGACATCACGTCTCACAAGTCTATCCGCGAATTTAGGCCATTCGATGATATCACTATCACATATGATACGAAGAGAGATCAGAACCAAGGAATCGAGCTGAAGTACCAGTGCAAGGGGGCGATCTTTTACATCCATGGAAATCACTTTATTGCGCGGTGGAACGTTCCTGGGAAGGAGTTTATGGAGTATGATGGGATGAAACATGGAGGAAAGGCACAGAAATTAGAGACATCGTTTCTTGGTAGTTCAAGGTGCGGAAATATCAGCCTTTATTTGCACGTCCCATATGAGATTATCTAATTCGGGATTATTATAATCTCGTGTCCTGTATACTTTTGTGTCCTGCCTGAGCCACGATACTCCCTTGATTGGACCGTGTTAGAACAAAAAAATTAAATTGAATTGAGTACTATTTCTAGCAACTCCCCGCCGATAGACCCTGGCGATGCAAAGACTAAACCTGAACACTTAGTCTCTCACCCTCAGTCTGTCACCCTTAGTCTCTCACACTTACCCTCTCTATCCAATTTTCCACTACCTTCGCACTCTCATCACTATTCATTTCTAAAAATAGCATATGCCCATTCCCCTTAACCCCTACATCCCCCAACGACACATGATCCGTCTTTACTCCTGCCTGTCTCAGAAACTTGACAGAGCACCAATCATACATAACATGCCAACTTGCCTCTGCCGTAACAACCAGCGCCCTCACCCCTTTTAGATTAACCAACTGCCTTGGCACAGGACTTTCAGCCTGTATCCAGCAATCTTCCTCGTCTGTCGAATTCGCCCTAGTCACCGTGAGCACCAGATCCTCTGTCGGATCCGTAACAGCAGGCTCATACGCCATCGGGATATCAGTCATACCCCACGCCCGCGCCGGGACCTTGCCATTCAACGCCGGCTCCACGAATGGCGGGCCAGCAGGCTCGAGTGCCACGATCGCGTGTACGAGGCCCGGCCGCGCATCCGCAATCAGCCATGGCATCGTGCCGCCCTGCGAGTGCCCAATGAGTATCACAGGGGCGCCGATGCGGTCAAGGAGCGCGGCACCGGCAGTGCGGACAGCGGTCTGTTGCGGCATGTTGGCGACGAGGGAGGGGACAGTGGCGGCGAAGTAGGCGTCGAACGCGGGATGGCCCTGCACACCCGACCCGGGGCCCCCCGGCCACTGCGTATGAAGCTCGGCCCGGGGGTAGGATGAGTAGAGTTCAGGGGCTGTGAAGCGAGAGGCGATGACCTCAGCAGAGAGGGGGAAGACGTGCGTGTAGTTGTTTATAGGAGGACCGAGAAAGGGACTGCGGCCGTGGGATGGCTGGTCAAGGAGATAAATAGTGTAGCCGTGACGGAGGAAGTAGGAGGACCAGCCTGGGTTACCGTCAGGCTTAGTGAGCCAGTTCTGTAGAGCATTAGTTTGGTGGGTTGTTTGGCTTCTATAGTGTCGGGCTATACGTACGGTACCTGTCTGCCCGATGCCATGGATGAAGACTAAGGGATACGGTTTGGTGGCGCCAGATACCGGGGTCAGTTTCTCGACGTACGACTGATTCGCAAAGTAATGACCGCCATTTCCATCAGATACATAATCCCCGCCGACGTGAAAAAAGTGTCGTGTATGCGGGGTGTCAGATGGTTCAGACGCCGCCGTAGCAATTCGTAGTATAACAACTACAACACACAAAGTTGATAACGTATTTCACAAGCGAGTGGCCACCACAAGCGAGTGGCCACAAAAACAACCAAAATATGACTATTCCTACTACTACTACTACACTACCCTACATAATGACCCTTATTCAACTGTAATTGATTCCTGGTGCCTCTCGCACGTACGGGCATTATGTCCTATAATACTACATGTGCCACAGCGCCGATGCTGTCCCTTAGAACCCACCTGCCGAGCAGTCTCACTTGCCACCTCTGTACGGACTTGAGCTTTAACCTTAGCACTCTGAAGGATATCCTCTCCCTCTCGTACGGAGAGACTGCCCCCTTGCATTATACGCCTCTTGCGCTTCCTTTCCCTCCTCTTTTTCTGTTCATTTGCCGCTTATAGAGCCTTAACTTCTGCCTTGAGTAGAACAGCAGAATGCATCATAACCTAAGCTCCTTTAGTAAGCCGGCTTAGTGCATCATTAATTGAGGTAGGAGAGCTATTCTAATGTCGTACGACACGGTTCTTAATATGCTTAGTTTGAAAATCAAGCTCCCTTATAGTTTAAGGAGTCTTTGAAGTCTAATTATTACTCTTAACTATTAGAGGGGTTAGAGTTCTTAAGTGTAGATTTAAGTGAGAGAGGACATTCTACAGCTCGTACGGAACTAGCCCTATAGCTCAGAATCCGCTCTTAATGTTCTACTCTATAAATGTAGCTTTAAATGCTTCTTTGAATGTAGAGAGAAACTTAAGCTTCGTGATATGATTTAGCCTGTTCCGTACGAAGGTTTTAATCTAACGTCCGTACGAAAGCTTTAGTAGCGCAAAGCAGCTAACATTAAGAGGCTGAAGTATATGCAACGAGTGTAGTAGCATATAGAGGGTAATTATCTTCCGTTCTATATAGTAGTGTTGAAATTAGGCTAAGAGGTAGCTCTTATGTCCGTTAAGAATAAGAAGGCGATAGGTTCTAATCGTACGAGTGCTTGTATGTTAATCGAAGTGTTAAATCTACTCGTACCTAATTGAATTTAAAGTCTACCCATTCTCACTTAGCGTAATCACCTAATCGTCTAGTAGTCCTAAGTCCTCGTACTAAGTAGAGAGGTGGTTCTACGCCTTAAAAATGATGAATGGCGGGAGTACCCATCTATACGAATTAACACCTTAGATGATTAACACCTACTCTCTATTCCTAGGTTGTATAGTCTTTAGACGGCTCTTTACTTCTAAGCTTGTAACTACCTTTGTAGTAGCAATAACTCCCATTACAAAACCTGCTTCATTAAAGTTATAGATATCCTGCTCTAAGATGCCATATTTTGCAACTATGTTTCATACGAGAGAAAACCACTCTTAAATTATCTTCGGATCTTCGCATTTTGCTCGTTTATAATCGTACTTTCAACTAAACTTTGCTTTGATTTCCGTACGACGCTTTATGAAGTTTGTAGTCTAGTTAATCCTAACAGGGCTCTCGCCTCGTTTAGAGAGTAGTAAGTCTGCCATTTCTTGCACAGCTTATAGCTAGGGCAGAAATCCACGCGAATCTAGGTCGAGGATGTACTAAACAAGAGCTGACTCTTCGTACGAAGTCAAGTTCTTTGACTTAGGGGTAGAGTCGCGTCAGGAAGCCATTCCTTGAATTCGTTGACGTAGTGTTGTTCGAGGGACATCGTACGTTACTGCAGCACTCTTAACATTCTGAATATAGCCTTGTTTTATAGCCTAGATAGCTAAAAGTATTCTACCTTCTTGGGAAGAGCTTTGAGCTTGCATTGTTGCAATACTAAGTGTTTATTCTTAGTCTACGCGTTTTCGCGTTTTTTGTGGCCACTCGCTTGTGGTGGCCACTCGCTTGTGAAATACGTTAGTATTTTTTCGATAAACATCTTTAACGTCAATTTGGGAGTAGGAGAAATATAAAACAATGGAAATCGTTCAGTTCGTCCCCGTTTATTTATCCGTTTCCCCGCCCTTGGCCCTTTAATCTATCCCGACTTATATGTGTATATATTTATTAACGTCTAGAATTAGGCTGTTGCTACTTCAGCTCCTAATCTGAAGATGACTGTAGTGCTTGCATATCTATACGTTGGGCGGCCAATCGAGGCAATACCTGCAAGGATTGAGTCGTTTGATCCCTCTGCTACTTTACGCCAGGATACAATACAACCCCAGCAAAAAAGAGGGGCATATCAGATTTAACCAATTTGAATCTCACGTTTCCAACATCTAGGCTTTTCATGTTTATATTTCGTAGTACTATTACTGTGATATCTTAGTCTGATTCAAAAGACCCTAATTGCACGACACTTAGACGGCACAGGTATAGAGATATATCCTAAGTACCATCTTGAAGTATCATTCAGTTGTTCGCTTGATCCTTCACCATCGTGGATGCCTGTAACTTAAGCTTGTGCAGGCTAATATCCACCATCCCGTTTCGGTACGCCGGCGGGCTGACGCAAAAAAATCCACGGCGAGCCCAAAAAGGAACCCACCTAAGAGTGCCTAGCTAAAAAAAGTATATAACTTTCCATCTCTCATAATCCCCCCTCTTCGTCGATATCCTAATCATAGTTCAGAAATAATGACAATCCAAGACCCATCAATTAATCTCGTCCCCGTTCTCCCAGGCGACTTCCCCGCCATCGCCCGCCTGGAATCCGCTGTCTTCGGTGAGACCGACGTCGGCGCCGTTGGTTTCGGCCCCAACCGTAATACAGATGCCACCATGGACCTGCGCGCTGCAGTCCTAGGGGCTGCTCCTAAGCTAGGCGAAACGGTGCGAAATTTGAAACTTGTGCGACTTGGGCCGACGGGAGATCAGGAGATTGTGGGCTATGCGGGGTGGGTGATATGTGAGGGTCGGACGGGCAGTGAGGAAGAGAAGAAGAGATTAGGGACGAGGGAGGCATGGGCAGTTCAAGAGGACCCAGGAGATGAGCCGTTTGGACCGGGTGCTGATGTCAAGTTCTGTACGGATATGTTTGTGCGTGGTGATGAGCATATGGCAAGGGCAACAGGGGGTAAAGACTATGCCAGTGAGTTGCTACTACGATGATGGAGTTGCTCATGTGCGTAAATGGGAACTAGCTGATACTCTGGGTAGAATTGAGGGTGCTCGCCGTCTTGCCTGAGTGCCAGCGCATGGGGTTAGGGGCCATGATGCTCGAAGAGGGATTGCGGGAAGTTGATAGGCGAGGCTTGCAATCAATACTTGGGGCGTCACCGTATGGGATTGGCTTGTACCGGAGACACGGGTATGTTGACTTCGAAGCGATGGAGTTCAAATTGTGGGAGTATGAGAGGGGGGAGGGGATGGGCCTTGCGAAGCACGTTGTGATGCATCGCCCAGCAATGGCCACGAAAAATAGCTCATAATAGGGTTTGTGGCGAGTTGTGAAATTAGGTGCTATATATGAAGATAATTTTTTAACGAGGGCTCTTAAGAGACACCCTATACTGTTCAGAGGCAATTAGCATGTTCAAATAAACCTTCCCTAAAGAATTAGACGTTGAGCTCTACGGTTATAAGTGTTTAATGTCATGGATTGACTTAATTACCTAGCGGACTTTGCCTATGTCCCCCCTAACCCTTGCAATTCGAATCCTAATCCTCAAGCTATTGGCCAATCTGACCCTAGCGTCACCATCAGTGTCATTGAAATCGGATAGTCGTTGTGCTAATTTGCTCTACCAGTAGAGAGGTATTGACGTGCCATCTGTTTCGTTGTAGTGCCTGATGTTGTGTTGGAGATCGAAACTCATGGACCGCCTAGGCCTTTGGTAGCGTACCCTGGTGGCTTCCCACTAAGGAATGCTGCCATATCTTCGTCCATAGTCATTTTAGAGCCTAGGTCCATCCATCCTATGGATAGGTTAACGCTAGCTTTGAGGACAGTGCAACCTATAACTTACTCGCCCAGTTTAGAAGCTCCGCCATACGCCCAGACGGGTCTGCTTCTTTCGCCTCTTGGAAACACTCCACCAGCTTGTCGATAATTAGCCAAAGTCTTATAGTACGGAGATTACATTCTTACCTCGTCAACGGAAGATATCCCGGCGGTCATGAAGATGCTAGCGAATGATTGTGCATCGTACTTGAATATTATGGTAGGGACTATGTCCATCTTGATCTTGTCGCTCACATTATATTCAAGCTTTTGGCAGACGTTGGTGAGCTCCGGGAAGTCACCCCTCACGAGGGCTAATATTTCAGGGATCAGTCCCTTTGGGATGACTTCTGTCCACCTGTGACAAACATTTGTTTAATTTCAATTGAATGCATCATTAGGCACGGACACAGGCTTACAATCTCAATGCATTATCCTGCAGTAAAAGAAGCACCCCACGGCTAAATACCAAGACAAGATGGTAGAGAAAGAGGCCACCGAGGACCTTCTTCGGGAGAGTTTTTCTGTCAATCCTGAACTGTTTGGCAATCATGGAATGGAACCGACTCTTCAAACTCACGCCCTTTGCTGCGACAAAACCTTCCTTCTCCATGTACGCTATGAGTTCGGCGTCTGGGATATCCCCCTTTAGCAACTCACAGCATCTATCGTATGCCTTGTAAAAATCAATGCTAACCTCCAAGGACCGGAGCGCGCGGAGACGGGATTTTTTTTGGTTTCCCTGAAATATATTCCTCGGCCTTCTGCACAATATGCATCTGGCGGATGACTTCATGTGTTGTGATCAAGCTAGAGTACCTCCCGGGCGACTCCAATCCTTTCCAGTCAACGCTCCTCGAGCTTTCCTTTACTATCAATTCAACCATCGTCACTCCCGAAGAATGGAATACCACCCCAAAGAAGAAATTGACTATCTCAATAGCGTAGTCTGATGGGAGAGTGAAGCTCGGGTCATGGTTGCCTTTCTTAATGACCTTGGTTAAGTTGATCAACGTGAAATATAGTAGGATAAGCCGCTCTTGTTCCTGGTCGAGGGTTCGCATTGTCGTAATTGGGACAAGTAGCTTCACGATTAAATCTTCTGGTTGAGTAGAGCCTTCAGCGAGTTGCTTCCTCAGACGTGCCTTTTCAAATTTGGCTTTTCTGGTTGGCAGTATGGCGGGGGGCTTTCCTTCAGGGCTGGGGTGTCCATCCCCAAATCGTTTAGCTGATGGGTAGGAGACCCGCCTCGTTTTCTTTCTGGCGGGTGTTTCTAGCTCACTGTCTTCATAATCACCATCCGTATCATTATCGCTATCATGTTTGATGCCCTTGGCAGTTTGTTCCTGGGTTTGAATCATCCAGGGCGGGAGTGGATAATCGTGGTAGTTATAAACATCCCGCAGGTACACCATGGTGGCATCATTCAAGGTGTCGATTGCATACTTTCGGATGCTCTTGTCCGGATTTTCCAATATGATCGACTTCATCTTCACCACCATCTATTTGAAAGTTAGCTGGAACCACAATCCGTGCATAATCCATACCTGATCAATCTTAGAGATGACATTCTCTGGAAGCCCACGAGGCGCTGGTGTTGATGCCAGAGGTAGATCCATCTCATCGTGTTTGTTTGGATGACATGATCGAGGATGGAAAGTTCAGTGAGAACCAAGACCGGATGAAAGTCCAACACAAAATAAGATGGGACTGGCGAAGAAACAAACCTGAGATCGAATTGGAATAAAGGTGCCACATGTGATATTGAGTACGTAGAGATCGTATGGTAAAGCGATAAGAAGGTTCTGTAACCTGGCTGGTTATGGTTGGCAATTATTTGTTCTTTGTTGCACATAGGTCACGCTTAAACTTTTGGGCGTCATGTGTGGTCCGCCCCATATAGCTACGCGTGTGGAAATTTTGAGGTTATTCCATAGTCATCACACGATATAGATTTAGAATGTGCAAATATTCATTCACTGGTCTAGAAGATGGCCAATATATTTGGTGGACTACGAATACGCCATCAGTTCTAACGGCACCCCAAAGCGATAGCACAAAAACATACCTTGCAACTCCACCAGGAACATTGCACACCTCACTCGTCACAAAGAAGCTCCAGCGCTTCTCCTTCTCGCAGTGCACCGCCAGCTTCTCAAGGTCAAACAACTCCCCAATCGGACATCCCCACCCCGACAATAAGACTTCATGCAAACTCCACTCCTGCAAGCTCGGCCAGCCCTCAAATGTTGGCTGGTCCCCCGCCACAGCAGAGAAATTCTCCCATAACCACCGCAGCGCCTCTTCGCTCTGACCCATGCCAATAAACGTCGGGGGATTAACGGTATGCTGCGCTACGACATCCGAAGCAGATTTCGTGGCGAGTGTTGCCATGTAGCCCGAGCGGATAAGCAGTATGTCTCCGAAGTGTATCTCAGTGCCTTGCTCTTTCGCCGTCGCGAGGAGATCTTCGAGTTGTATGTGGTGTGTTTTGAACCCATCGATAGGTGCTTCCGAAGATCTGTTGCGTTGCCACCAGCTGTGGTAGTCGAGCAGAACGCCGCGGCCTACGATACCTTTCTCCGCCATGACTTGGATTCCGTTTCGCGTTGTGCGGCCGCCTTTTCCGTTGCCGCCATCGCCACCAGCACCGAGTATGTCAGCCATGGTAACGCCGTTGTAGAATCGCTCTTCGGCCTGATAGGCAAAATGGCGGAGACTATCCCATTGTGAAGTCACCTGGGAATTGAAGGTCCAAACGTCATCGTTGACTGTTCGTCCAACTCCAGGGATAAGTTCTTGATGGAATACTTCCCGGCCGAAGAAGGCCGAGGGGCCCTGGGCCGTCAGTGGCCAGTTAAGAGAGATTCTTGGGATTGTCAGTGCCTGAAGGATATGAACCGAGCAATAGAAACTGTGACCGTCCTACCGTGCGCCGGTCTTTAGTTCACCCTTTGCAGCCACAAGGACACGGGCGTCTGTGAGGCGGTTCAGAGTCCCCAACTCATCATCGGGGCCATATAGGCCCCATGCCGAGTGATGAGGGTCGCCGTTCTGCAGTGGGAGGTTCTCATAAGCGGGGATCCCATTGCTGTTGAGCTTGAAGCTGGCAGAAGCCATGGTGAAGAAATGAACTCAGCGCGCAAGGCAGGTTGGAGAATGAGAATTTGGGGATTACGAAACCAATAACTTAGTTGTAGAATCAAAGGGTATTCTACAATAAACCTACCAAACCGTAGCTATCCTCAAATCATGGGGACTTGGCAGATGGCTCCTACAAACGTGGGGGTAAGAGGGGTTACATATGAGGTGCAGAGGATGCGGGGATGCTAGGCAAATTATCCGGAGCCATTGGCACCGAGGATCACCCAGAACTCAAGCAACAAAAAAGTATAAACTGTAGTTTGAGCGAAACTAACACTGAAAATTATTATGTCGATTTAGCAGATCGACTAGATAAGATATAGTCAGGAACATGATGTCTATATCGTATCGATGGCGAGGTGATTGTATCTATGACGTCAAGAGTGCTTCTGGATGAAAGTTATTAAAAAGAAAGCCCCTTTCACACCCAGCTTAAACAAATAAACCACATTATACAAAATATCTTAAAATGGGCAAAGTCGAATCTTCTTCCACGTATGACTCTGCCTTGGGCGGAGTTCCTACCACGAAGGACCAGGTCTTGAATGCTGGTGCTGCCACAGTCCAAAACTTCGCCCCCGTTAAATCAATTTGCGCACATCTAAACGCCTTTCACGTCTATGCCTCCGATACTTCCCGTACTGTCGAAGCAAATCACTACTGCACTCATCTCAGTGCCAACGTCAGACAATGCCTAATCTACGACTCGCCAAAGAACCCCGCAAAGTTGATCGGAGTCGAATATCTCATCACAAGGGAATTGTACGATGCGTTGCCAAAGGAGGAGAAGAAGCTATGGCACAGCCATGACTACGAGGTTCGAGACCGACATGGAATGGGATAATACAATGTTTGCTTACAGATTCAGGTTCGTTCAGGGATGCTCATAATGCCCAATCCATTAGTTCCCGAGGGGGTCTGGGAGATCGCCGAAACCGCTGAGATGCGCGAGGTGGTTGGTTTGTACGGAAAGACATTCCATTTCTGGCAGGTGGATCGAGGGGACGAGCTGCCCCTTGGGAAGCCAGAGCTGATGATGAGCTTTACGAAGGATGACCAGGTGAGTCGCAACTTTGTCAATATTAATTAAGCACATGTGAATCCCCGCATCTGCCCCTTGAGACGTCGTCGTAGGTGTGATTATTACATGTGCTAAGGGTCGCGTAAGGTACCATGGGATAAAATCAAGGATCGTGACGAGAGGTTCGGAATCGACTCGACGAAGAAGCGACACGCGAGAAGTGACATTCCTCCGGTGCCGCCTCACCAGGATGCAGACTCGTGTTGGAAGTAAGGCTGGTTTCGACAGAGGTTGCACAATAGGCTGGTGATAATGTCCAGGGCTCCTCTCTGTGATGACAGCGATGCATCGTTGGACTTGTCGTTCTGTAGATAATTTTTGGGGCGGTCTTAGATTTTCCGTTCCAATATCACATGTATGACGAGTAGACTACTACACCTCAACATCATACCCCTGGTAACGTGAAGAGGCAACCATGTAGTATCACATCACTGCTCGATGAAGCTTTGGAGACAGTTTGAAATACATTGGCGTACTCTATGTCGGATGAACATATGTTCAGCACTGCTCTGTTGTATCTGTGTAAAGTCTGAGGGTTTTCTCCACCTCCACGCGGCGGATCGTGGGGAACCTTGAGTGGATCAACTCTTGACAGGCATCTCCCAGTACCGCCAGCCTTCTCCCCAGCCTCCCCGCACTCATAGCTCATAGGGCAAGACCTATCTGTCTTGCGTCTGATCTCCCGCCCCGTTCCTGAGCCGTATAACCGAGGTTGTGCTGGTTGGCATGTGTTTCTCGTGTCGCATCAACCAAATCTTAAGGTTTTTTGCTTATGGTCTCTCATTACTCTATGAGATCTAGATAGCGTATTCTATAGCGTAAATAGCGTGCACAGCGATGATACGTATATAGACAGACCATATAGCGTTGTGCAGCCTTCTCTACTCTAGTTAATCCAAGTAGTCCAAATTGGGGTTGGTAGGAGGAATAAAAACCGATCCATGCCGTGTAAGGTAGTAATGGCCGTGCATTCCGGCATTGTGGTTCGCTGGTTTGGTCCTTCCCCATGGGGGGTACTCCAGACTTGCGGGGAATATTTCGTGGGGGGTGGAATTTTGGACTCGCATACAATTCCAGGACGGGTTAGCGCTCAAGTCCCGACATTAAATGCGTGGGCTTCCATACCCCACAGCTGACAACTACACCAGTAATACTCCAGCAATACCTCAACAATATCCCCATAGTACACCTATGCAACCTAGCAACACCATAGTGCCATGCTGCACAATGACCACGATCAACGAATGCCGCGCACATGTCCCATACCACCCTGCAAATACTTCCAAATTCTCTCTTCCCTTCCCTCCCTTCCATCTCAAATGCCTGCCAATGCTTGGATAGCGCCGCAGCGGCTCACTAAGACCGTCGGTTCCGCCAAAATTTTGCAGCTAACCTTGCCAACCTTCACATGCCAGACGACAGCTTTTTATTTGCATTCGAAGCCGAATCTTAACAGTGTTGATCAGATTTTCCGTCGATACCACCCCTGAGTATGTCGACGTATGCTAAGAGACTAATTCGTCTCCAAAGGTGAATTGCCAGTCTTAGACATCACGCGGCCAATCGTGAGCGCGTGTTCGGCAGACTGCCCCGCGTTTTTCGCGCCCACTCGTAAGCTAAGCAGCACTGCATTGGCATGAGGAAGCCCTCATGTTGTCGGGACATTGCGAGATGGAGAACCCAAGTGGAGGCAGCTGACAAGATCTTCGGGGAAGCGGGGGAGTTCCCAAGACTCTAATTATGGGGAGGCATATATAGCCCCATCGTCCCAGGTGGGATCATGGACAACGAGAATTCGCTCCAGCAAAAATCGTCGTCGCCATCAAGATGAAGTTCCTCCTCTCTCTCCTCGCTCTGCCCTTGGCATTGGCCATACCCGTCGAGGATATTCCTCAGGGCCCAGCTCCTCCTGTCCTCGATGCTCCTGTTGAGCCTGCTCCGGAGCTCCAGGCAAGATACCCAACCCCAACGGTCGTCATCCCGCTGCCACAGGCAACAATTGTCGGCCTCGGAGGAGCAGACGTCGAGCAATTCCCTGGCATTCCGTTCGCTCAACCCCCCGTCGGCGACTTGCGCTTGAAGTCCCCGCAGCCCATCACCGAGCCCCTGGGGACTTACCAGGCGACCAAGAATCAGGACGCTTGCCCTCAATTTTTCTTCTCGGACGCCCTTGATGATGACATCCCAACCTCGGTCATCGGCAAAATCCTCAACTCGCCCTTTGTCCAAAAGATTACCAGCCAAAGCGAAGACTGTCTTTACCTGAACGTGCACCGTCCAGCTGGCGTCTCCGCCGATGCAAAGCTTCCTGTGCTCTTCTGGATGTTTGGCGGCGGCTTCGAGCTTGGCTGGAACACCATGTACGATGGATCGCCATGGGTCAAGTCCTCCATTGAGCAGGGCAAGCCGATGATTTTCGTCACTGTCAACTACCGTATCGGAGGATTCGGATTCCTGCCCGGTGCTGAGATTCTTAAGGATGGCTCCGCCAACCTTGGTCTCAAGGATCAACGCTTAGGACTCCAATGGGTTGCCGACAACATTGCTGCCTTTGGGGGTGATCCTGAGAAGGTAACCATCTGGGGCGAGTCTGCCGGCGCCATCTCCGTCTTCGACCACATGGTCATCAACGACGGTGACCACACCTACAAGGGAAAGCCTCTTTTCCGCGCTGCCATTATGAACTCTGGCTCTGTTGTTCCCGCCGATCCAGTCGACTGCCCCAAGGGTCAGGTCGTCTACGACACTGTTGTCGAAGCTGCCGGCTGCAAGGGCACAGCGGACACGCTCGCCTGCCTCCGCGGTCTTCCATACCAAACATACCTCGATGCAGCGAACTCCGTGCCGGGCTTACTGTCGCACACCTCCGTCGCCCTATCATACCTGCCTCGCCCCGATGGCACCTTCCTGACCGAGTCTCCTGATATTCTTGTCCTGAACGGCAAGTACGCACGCGTCCCCTTCATCATCGGCGACCAAGAGGATGAAGGCACCCTTTTCGCCCTGTTCACGAGCTACATTAAGACCCCGGCGGATTTGGTTAAGTACCTTACGACGATCTTCTTCCACAGCTCCACCGAAGCTCAGATGACTGAGCTCGTCAATACATACGATAGTGCCCTGCTAGATGGTTCCCCCTTCCGCACCGGAATATTCAACAACTGGTACCCCGAATTTAAGCGCCTGGCCGCCATCCTTGGTGACCTGACGTTCACACTCTCGCGCCGTGTCTTCCTCCTCGGCACTAGCACTATCGCGCCTGATGTACCGTCGTGGTCGTACCTATCCAGCTACGATTACGGCACCCCGATCATGGGTACCTTCCACGGCAGTGACTTAATCCAAGTCTTCTTCGGTATCTACCCCAACTACGCCGCTGCATCCTTCCGCGCGTACTACCTCTCCTTTGTGGCCACCATGGACCCAAACAACGGCACCGACACCAAGTACCGCAAGTGGCCGCAGTGGAAGGACGGCAAGCAGCTCCTGAACACGTACGCTACCCACAGTCAGCTCATTACCGACGACTTCCGCAGCAAGACATATGACTTCATCGTCAGCAACATCAAGAGCCTTTACATCTAAGCCGTCGATGGCTAGATTGCGATTACTCGTTGAGCGAGATAGGAATTAGGATTAAAAATCCAAAACGCCATTTTAGGCCCAGTCGGCTGCACAGCCTACCCATCTGTACGATGGAAAAGGCAAGTTCGTCATCGTCCTAGGATGGATGGGAGTTATGCGGCGTCAAATTTTAGCATGGTATATATCAAGCTCGGCGTTGTAGATTAAGCAATAATACAATATTAAATCAAAATTACGGTGTTATTTAGCTACGCTATTCTATTGAGTATGATCATTGCCAACAGTGACCAATGCCGCCGAACCAAAGAAAACAATCTGCTTGAATTACCAGTAGGGCTACGTGTACACCCTCCGCAGTATCCACGGTTTACGACAATTGCTACTACTTTCATTACAAACGGCAATATCGGACTACGAGAGCAACTGCAACATGCGGCCATGGACTACAGGCATTGGGCATCCTGTCCGCTCTGCTAAACAAACCTGTGAGTAACTCACTTGATTTTTAATCTCAACTGTTCCAATGGGCTCTCAACTGTTCCAATGGGCATGGGGTGAAATTGGGGACCATGGCTGCCTGGTACACCTGGGACGTGATCACCTTCCTTGGGGGGAGAAGCGGGGACGAGTAGGGTGGGGTAACCAGGATCATAAGGCGTAGCAGCATTTCGTCCCAATTTCTCAGTCACTCTGGCCTGGAGTTTTTCAAGTTTGAGGATCAGAGATAATATATCGTACCTTTGCTAATAAAAAAAGTTATAGGCCAAACTCTGCGATAGCCATTCACCATGGAAGAGAAATTGTGCATCCCAAACGATATCCCAATACAGACTCTGTCATTACCACCATCGGAACTCCTGCAGTCGTCTTTGGAACAGATCCTAAAGACCCTTCCACCGAAGGAGAGTTATAGCGATGAGCAGGCCAGTGGCTTCTTTATGGGCTATACGGGTCTCGCGTTTCTGTTCTTTCAGATCTCGGCTGTTCGCCCAGGTCTAGAGATCCTCGGCCATGATCTGATCTACTGGGCGAAGAGGTATATGGAAGGCGAAAGGAACGGGATCGACTGTTTTGCCGTTGACAAGGAACAGGGATGCGGCCTGTTGAATGAGCAACTCTGCTTCCAGGCTCTGAAAGCCTGTCTGTTTAAAGAGCATAGCGATGTACTCGCCTTCCTTTCTAACATGCCGAAGGTGCTTGGCCCCTACTCCACGGAGCAAGGTGATCCTTACGAGACCGAGGTTCTGTATGGCAGGACCGGTGTTCTGTATCTACTACGGATGTTGCGTAACTCGGTCCCCAGCAGCGCGTCGAGCCTCGAAGAGCCCATAGCTCAACTCGCGGGAAAGATCATGAGCACGGATGACGATGGTAAGGGCAACTGGGAGTTCAATGGCGACAGGGTCTACGGGCCTCCACACGGTGATATCGGCACTATCACTCAGCTAGTGCTCACGCTTCCGTCACTGGCGCCCAAGCTGTCAGGGAAGGTCGAGGAACTGTTGAGTCTCCAGGGACCCGATGGAAATTGGCCGTCAAGTAGAGATAAGGCGGAGATTAAGAAAGGCTGGGAGCGCGTGCAATACTGTCATGGCGCCCCTGGCTTCGTGTGTGCTTTGCAGACGCTGCGACCATTTTACCCAGAACTTCACGATCGCATCGACCAGGCGATCGCGCGTGGACGAGAGACTACATGGGACCGTGGTCTCCTTACAAAGGAACCGAACCTCTGCCATGGCATCCTCGGGAATGCACTGTAAGTCGCAGAATTGCCACCATTTGTCTCGTTTCAATAAATAACTATGTGAATAGCGCATTTCCAGTCGGTCCTAAGAGAGAACACTTCCTCGCTCTCTGCACACCCGATGCTATTAAAACGGCAAAAGAGCTTGATCCAAAGGTCTTCAAACAGGCCGCCTACGGGATGGAGGTAATGGTTACCTTGCAATACCTCCCCAGCGCAGCGTGGACCTGGGCAGTTTGCGAAATGCCTATTCCGCCAATGCTGATGTATAATGATGTTTGACGGCAACTGACCATTTGCCTTCACTCATTTTGGCCACTCCATCGTGTTGATCTCCCACAGCTATAGATGTGGTGGGTGCCACGGTGTATATATTCCACCACATGAGAAGAGTAATCACATTACGTCCATAGACCCGAGGGAATTAAACGCCCCATCCGCTCTAATACACAAGCGTGATATTGACTTGATTTTTGCCCTCAATTGTGCCAATAGGTTTAGCGTAGGATCGTTGCCCTTATCAACTTGGAGATGATCTCGAGGTAGAACAGCAATTGACGAGCAATAAAAGTGGGGGCAAGCGGTGAGACATACAACGCCTCGTGTTAATTTTGCCACTCCCGCGCCTCTTTCGCGTCTCATTCCCATCTCTTTGGTGTAAGTCTAGAATGCGGAGACAAGGGAGTAAATAATGGATGCTGAACGATGAGCTATAGTTCCTCCGTGACGTCTGATGTCGCGATACGGAGCATCACTCGTCTCTACCGAGCGGATTACCGAACAAGATCGGCCAAAGGGCTGCGCAGGAGAGTGGAGTACACTACACACTACACAGTCAGCATGGCTATATAAGTATATACTAAACCGTCACAACTCTCCGATTCTAGGATCAATACTAGAAACTATCTAAAGTGACAATGAAGGGTTTCAATCCCGTGCACGCTGGTGCCCTCATGTTAATATTGGCACCCCTCCCCGCCATTGCTGCTTTCCCTACTGTTCTTACTGCTTGGTGTCGCTCCCTGCCAGGTGACGAGAGTTGGCCGAGTACTTCCCAATGGAAAAACCTCAATTCGACAGTTGGTGGCCGCTTGGTCGAGACTTATCCATTGGGCTCTGTATGCCACGACCCTACCTATGATGCCGCAGAATGTGCCTCCTTACAGACCCAGTGGATAGATGCACAGCTACAGTAGGTTACAGAACCTTGCATGAAGGGCTGAGATAATGCTAAACTCTTTTTTAAGTATGGAATCATCGTCCTCTATTATGGCACCTTTCTTTGCCAACCAGAGCTGTGATCCATGGACACCAGCATCGCGGCCGTGTACGCTGGGAAATTATGTGAGCTACTCAGTCAATGCCACATCCGCCGCCGACATCATAGAAGCTGTGAAGTTTGTACGACAGCACAACATCCGCCTTGTTATCAGAAACACAGGACATGAGTATGAACAGTTTTACTCGCTCTCTTTGTGTGAAATTATACTAACTAAGCAAATTAGTTACAGTGCAAAGTCAATCGGCGCTGGAGCGTTGGCGGTATGGACGCATCATCTCAAGTCCACACAAATTCTAGATTGGAAAGATTCGTACTATGATGGCAAGGCAATCAAGATGGGCGCTGGCGTTCAAGGCTTTGAAGCTATGGCAGCTGCAGGGGCTGAAGGTCTGGTTTCCATAGGGGGGGAGTGCCCGACAGTTGGAGTCGCAGGCGGCTATACACAAGGTGGTGGCCATTCTGCGTTGAGTACCTCGTTCGGTCTTGGTGCTGATCAGACGCTCTCTTTCGAAGTGGTCACCGCTAAGGGGGATCTTGTCACCGCTTCCCGCACAGAGAACAGCGACCTTTACTGGGCGTTGAGTGGAGGCGGCGGTGGAACCTATGGCATCGTGGTGTCCATGACTGCGAAGGTATATCCGGATGCTACTGTTAGTGGCGCGACGCTCATTTTCCAATCCTCATCAACTACCATGGACAACTTTTATGCTGGGGTTGAAAAATTCCACTCACTGCTCCCAGCTATGGTTGACGCTGGCTCTATGCTGGTCTACTTCTTCGATGACACATTCTTCCAGATCGGGCCACTTACAGCATACAACAAGACTTCTACGGAAGTCAAATCCCTCTTGGGCGACTTCGTAGCAGCTCTAGATGAGCTGCAAATCCCACACAATGTCTCCTATTCCCAGTCAGCGACTTACAGCGAGCACTACGATACCAACTTCGGCCCGTTGCCCTATGGAAATATTAAGGTTGGCATCGCTCAATATGGAGGGCGACTAATCCCACGCTCAACCATCGAAAACAACAATGCAGCATTTATGAAAATGGCCCGTAACATTACGCAAGACGGCGTCCTCTTCATTGGAGTTGGCACTGATGTATATGCTCCGGCGGAGACCGTCTCAAACTCTGTCCTCCCGGCCTGGAGAAGCACCCTCGTCCACGCCACCCTGACCACGCCGTGGAACTTTACTGTGCCATGGGCGGACATGATTGCATTACAAGATAAGATGACCGACTCCATCATGCCCCAGATCGAAGCTGTGACCCCTGGAAGCGGAGCATACATGAACGAGGCGGATTTTAGACAGCCGAATTACAAAGAAGAGTTCTTTGGGAGCAACTACCCGAAGTTGTTAGACATCAAAAATAAGTGGGACGAAGATTATTTGTTCTATGCCACTACGAGTGTGGGGAGCGACCATTGGAACGTAGGTACGGATGGGAGGATGTGCAGAGCGTGATGTTACTAATTGCGTCGCTTGAAAATTTGCAGAGGGGCTAGATATAGCTCGGGATTAATTCTAGCAAGTTAAACTCGCGGGGCTTATCCCTCGAGTTCCATTTGTCAATATTCACTTTATTGATTATAGCCCTGAGTGATTGAACGCCTCTGCTTGAATTCTACTTGCTATAATTGCCGTTATGTACAGCCCCTCTTTGGACTGTTGGCCAACACGAGTACCCATTTAAGAATACGGACGTCTATAGTTTTGCTAGGTACCGTTCTCCAACTTTAAATACTGCCATAATGCTACTCTCGCGTTGCTTGTCGCCGTTCGTACTTATGAGCCCTTCTTATTCCTCTCCAGCCCTCGCCCACGCCCTCCTTGCCCAATAAAATATCACGCCAAAGCCCCAAACCCCAACCAAGACCGCCGCCTGCACCGGCGCAAATGCCGCGCCTCTAATAACGACTAGTCCGCTGACCACCGCGAACGTCACTGGTACCACCAGGAAAGGCTTATACGGCCTATCCAGGTCAGGCTCGCGGAATCTCAGAATGATCGCAGCCACGACGGTTAGGAAGAAGAATGAGAACTCGCCTAGGCCGTTGAGCGTAATGAGCGAGCGGAAGTCGCCTAGAAGGACATACAGCGTGGAGAGTACTGTAGAGAGAAGCAGGGCATTGAGCGGGGCGTCGGATGTAGACGGCTTTGAGGGATCTGGCTGGGTGGTGCTCGGGGTCGCAGCACCTATGCGGCCAACAAGGGCGAGAGGTGGGGGTAGCCAGTTTTTGTTCGCAGCGGCGACGGCCATGCGGCCTGCTACGAAGGAGTTCCCAAGTAAGGATCCCGCTACTACTAGGCATATGAGGGTTGCAGCTACGATGCCAAACCATGGGCCGAGGAGTCTGGTGATTGCGGTCTTGGGGTTCAGTGTCAGTCACAAACAAATCAATAAATCGGGGGATGTGAGACATACCACGGCCACACTGTCAGTTGTTGGAATGATATCCCAAGGGAGGAGTATATAATAGGCTCCATTTGTAGCAATGAATGAGGCAATTATGACTGGTATGGCGGTATTGATTGCGAGGGGGAGCTGCCGGGCTGGTGAGGATAGCTCAGCCGTGATGTAATTCGCCTGCGGATATGAGTGCTTTTTTCTTGCAGCCTAGAGTTACAACGTACCTTATCCCACCCCGAATACGCCCATAACGCCCCATAAAGTGCCGTAGAGCCATGCCCCAGTATCTCCCATGTGCTCAGCTCACTCCACTCGATCGTACTCCCATCGGGAGCGATGCTGTCTCTAAATCTAAACCACGGTTTCGACTCCCAATCACCCCCTCCCACGTCCTTCTCTGGATCTCCGGTCCCTAGAATAACAACAACTGCGCCGGCCACCACAACCCCAGCTATACTCACAAACTTCGTCACCACGAAAAAGTTGTTCAGCCGCGTGCTTGCCGTCGTGCTGATCGAGTTCGCTCCATTGATGGCCCCAAGCACCAGCACAGACAGAAGCTTATGCTCCCATCGCCCTGCCTGATCCGTCACCCCCGCCGCTGAAAAGATGCTCTCCACAAACACTATACTTAGAATCGCCAGCGTCGCTGGCATCACCACAACAACCCACGTCCATGCTGCCAGGAAGCCTACCACATCGCCAAACACACGCTGCAGATACGGTTGCACGCCACCTATTCACATACACTCAGCCTTCCGTCTTTACCAGTCTCAGAGACAACAAGACTAACCTTCTCCTGGGATAGCAGTCCCCAGCTCCGCGAGCGTGCTTGCACCTGCCCAAGCCAATACACCACCAACAAGCCACACCGCTAACGCCACGCCAGGGGATGAAACGTTTGCATCGATCGATCCCGTGGATGTGAACACGCCACTACCAATAACAATGCTGATCACAATCGCAAAGGCCTCAAGGGCGCCGAGGTTCCGCGTGAACGTGCTACGCTCAGTAGTAACGGCATTGTAGGCGGTCTCATCGTATTCGCTGAGAAGGGGGCGATGGGCTCCATCATCGAGGGGGGGAATTTGGGCCATGCTGAGGATGTATAATTTGTGTTTCTCTACGGGCACAGAAACACTTTTGGAATGGGAAAGGGCGGGGGGGATGGTGTGATTGCCTACCTTGATAATGCTTTTGGCAAGGATGGTTCCACGTGACGCGCGTAAGAGACAACTGAAAAGTCTAAAGAAAGACTGCCCATGGCTGAGGGATAATACCAGTGATTAATTTGCCATGGCTTCTTCTAATCTGTCTCAGCCAGCGCCTTCGTCAGGAATCATTCCGAGACCTATTATTTCGCCGGTCTGTGCAGTTTCCGCATCAACCTGTTATTCGTCTCCCCTCGGCGGAAAGAAATTCCGCAGGGACCAGCTTGCTGCCAACTTACATAATCTAGCCTGGTTAGGCCTAGGCCCCGGCGATCATTCACGACTTAGCTCGCCATTTGGGTTCCCAGGTCTCAGGTCAGCTCTTCACCGTGGTGATGTTGGCTCGGCGGGTTACGCCAAAGCCTCCTCGCGTCTTGCTGCGCCCTTTTCATTGAAAGTCAAGAGACTTTCTTGTGGATAATACTGGCTCCATCGTGATGTGATGAGTATGCACATGAAACACTTCAGCTTTCACCGCACCAGTCGGCTCACTGAATTGAGACCGTTCCACTCCTCCTCCCTTTTCATACGCTACCAGATAAACAGGAGAGAAAAGGGGGAAGGTTAGTCTTTACTTAGCAAGACATTGCTCCCTACTTGATGTACTCGTAAAAGGAAGATGCGGCCGGAATGTCTTCAACAGCCCCATATCATTCCTCGAGCTGAGTTATAAAACCACGTTCCTTCACGCTTTATTCCCATCAGTTTCGAACCATCTTACAGTCCAAAAACAAAAACAAACATTCCTAAACAACTTTATATCCAAGAGCAACCCTGAAATTCAAATATCCACAATGTTCTTTATAGCCAAACTTTTCATTACAGCCCTTGCTGTCACTTCGGTTGCCGTCGCAAACATACACCCGTACGTTGTGACTGACAGCCTTAAGCGTCTTAGTCAGATGGCTGTAAGTTTACAGAGCCCTGCCCAGTCTATCAACCGCGTCAATGCACTACTATTCGTCGCCGGTCAGGGTCCCTACCCGGTGAGTTTAATTGTTATACAGATTCACATAGTGCGAGAGCAGCTAACAGAGGAGTGAAGCCTATCGTTACTGGCATTAACCATCAGACCACCCTCGCGAGCGACTTGGCCTCACGCTTGAATGGTTCCATTAGGGACCCCAGCCAGGCTAGGGATGATGATATTCTCGACGCTTTTAAACAGGTGATGCCGCCCATCCCAACATCGCAGTTACATTATCTGACAGCCATTAGTTTGTCAGAGTGGAAGAGCAATTCCTTAACATCCTAATTGGCAAGTCGGGCATCCTCCACAACGTGGAATCTTCCGCAATTGGCCATTCTGTAGCTACCGCTCTCCGCCAGTTTAAAACCCCTGTTGATGTGGGTTTCCTTCACTTTATCGTTGAGATAGTGGCATGTTCGCTGACATCCGACAGACCATAGTCGTCTATCTCACTGAGCAGGTTGCGTCTCGAGCCACAGAATTGATGGATTTGGCCACTCATCTGGACAACACTCTTGCTTTGGCTATCAAGCAATATGATGAACTTAAAGTTTAGGGCGGTACTCTAGACAAGATCGCCTAGCTCCTATTTATAGCGGTGGAAATTAGATCCTCGGTAGTAACATATGTCGGTCCCATTGTAGCAGATTTCTCGAGAAGAAATATGCAATGCTGCAGTCAGAGGACTAGAATATTAATGCAGTCGATTGACCTCTGGCATTTTCTGATTTGTGATGTGAGGGCCGAAGACGAACGTGATTTTGACCCACTTAATATCACGTGCACCTATTTCTCGCGTCTCCACCTACAAAAATCTCCAAACGTCAAGCTCCCTCCCACTCCACAAAACCTCACACCGGCAGATTTCCGAATCTGATGTCCAACACGTAGATAACCTACACATCCTACACGTAAGAAATGGGCTTCAAGACCGAAGCGCATATATCTTTTTTTTTCTCCCATCCATCCTTCCCTTCCCCAACACTGTCTCCTGCCTCGCTCAGCTCCGCCTTCCTCTGGCAGAGTTTCGAGCTGGATGCACGCCGGTCCGCAAGGACCGCCGTGTACGAGACCAGAACGAACCCAGCGACCTTTGAGTGCGTACCCTCTCGATCCATGTGGAGGATTGCGCAATTTGTTGTCTGGGACAGACAAACGAGATCTCGATCTGTTGGCAGATCAGGCAGCATTTCAATTTTGTAATTGTAGGCACAGGTGGAGGTGCACTATTGGAAAATAAACAAGTTCATAGAGCATCAAATGGATATATAACTCCCCAGACTCCTATCTATATCATCGCTCCGCGCGGCGCCAATGCAATGCTATGCTAATAATACGCTGATAATCCCACAATACGTTCAAACTGTTACTCCGAAAATCCAATGCTCTCTCTCTCATCATCCACCACCCTCCCATATTCCAGTAGTAACCTAAAAAACCACACCTCGAGATCCGCATTCCTTAAGGCCCTCCCCGCCCACTCCCTACTCCTATCCGCCACCGCCTTCCCCTCCTCCGTCCCCGCACCCCCTCCCGCGCTCCCGTCCGTAAACCATCTCATGGCCTCCACCCAATCCTTCCCATGCAAGCTAAGCGGCACATAGTGCACCCACTCACGCAGCCACTCGGCGTGCCACTCGCGCGAGATGCCCATCTTCAGCACCGCACTGCCACTCTGTAGGAAGCTGTAGAAGCGCCCGCTGAAAGCGTTGCCGTCCATATCAAGCAGGTACCGGGCGCGCCATGCGTCGTTCGGGTCCACCTTGGGGAGCACGTGGAAGGCCTCACGCTGCGCGGTGCAGTCACCTGTATCGCACTGCCCAACTTCGGTGAACTTGATGTCAAAGAGGCCTTTGTGGTCGTGCACAGCCCCGCTCGTTTCCGTCCACTCTGTGGCAGTGTCTTCCTTGGATAGGATCGGAGTTTGGTCATTGGAATTGGCTTTTAGGACAAAGCGCTGGCGGTGATGGCGCCGCCACGCACCAAAGCGTGAATATCCCCCTGTGGTCCCGCCGCGCCAATACAGAGCCTCTTGTTTCTCAGCCCATGGTATGTCCCTGGTGGCATTGTAAGGTACCATGTCGTACCAATACCAGGGCGAAGGGTATATGATATCCTGGAAGCTGGATATCTTGCTCTGCGAGAATATAGGGATGAGATCCTGGGCAACGTTGAAGCTATTTGCGCTTGCGAAGAAGCCGTAGTTCGTGCTGAACGACGGTGAATTGCAGATATCGCTATACGCCGTCTGATTTGATATGAAACCTAGCGGTGAGGTAATAGACTCGCTGGTGACATCTGGAACTTCTCCCACTTCAAGGAGAGAGCGCGATGGCGAGTCAGGAGGACACGAAAGCTTTGAGTGCGCCCAAGTCGACTGGTGGGGAAAGTAGTTAAACCGCGTCGTTGGCACCTCCTTGATTCCATTGACCAAATCCGCATGCGAGCTCCACTCATTCCTCGGCTTCTCATTCAATATCGCCGTCCCTATGCTCTCCTTCCCCTTCGCCACAAGCCTTTGCAGATCATCATGTGGCACCGCCACACGCGGCTCATCGTGCACATTGAATGCCAAATCCATATCCGGCAGATACTGAGTGAATTCTCTAGTCATCCCCTTCAGTGAATCTTTCATCCAATTCGGCTTCCCTTCTGAATGTGTGACGTTTCCCTGCCGTATCTGCAAACCAATGAGCATGTTGTCGTGGCCGAGCGCTTCTGCAACACGCGCACGCAGGACAGCAGGTGGGAGTCCCCGGAATGGGAGGAGGAGGTCGTGGATGGTGTCAAACTCGTCAACAAGTACGACCTTGTGCGCTTTGGCGAAGGCGTACCACTTGTCGAAGTTTGGGGGCGGGCAGAGGCCATAGCGGCGCTTGTATTCGGCGACAGCTTGGGAGAGGCTGGTTGATTGCCTGGCCTTGAGGGCTTCGAAGTCGGCGTTGGCGATGGCGATTAGGGTTCGTATGGGGTGGTCGCCAGAGCCAGTTGTTATTGTTGGAGGTGCCGGAGCTGCTGGTTTGTCTTCTGTGTCTCGCGAGGAGCTGGGCGCAGAGAAGATTTTTGGAATAGAGGCTGGGGCATTGCCATCTCGTAAGAAAACCAATGTCGTGGTGAGTAGAATAGAGGCAAGTATAAGACACACAAGTCTAGTTGGGGTTCTGCGTCGCATTTCCGCGAGACATCCGCTCACAGCTATCCCTTAGCTGTGGCCCAAAATGTATTTCGAAGAGACAGAAGGGTCTCTGGCAATGGTTCGAAGTTCTTTGAGGACTTTTGTTTCAGCCAGGCATTACACTAGACGATCGTGGAGTAGACTACAGCAATTTTATGTTAGGATTTCCAAAAGTAAACAAAGGCCTTTCACGTCCCTCATTATCTCTTATCGAAATATTGAATGTCATTGGCTGTTATCAACAGCTATCACGAGGTCACGTGCAAAGTCGAAGTCTTCACGTCAATGATGTGAACAAACAACATCGTGGAACATTGAATGGGGATCATGAGCTTTTAATTGTCTTTATATGCACGGCTATCTAGCTTTCGCCGCTTCTCCCTATTACAGAGTCATACATTGGAACCAACGCCCAAAGACTTTCCATTCCCGGGATATATCCTTTTGATGTCCGATGCATTGCTCATGATACTCCAAAACGCCGTTTTGCCAATCCGATAATCTAGTAGAAGAAACCGATGATCTTTCCGGCAACGTGCTTGCGGCGGGCCTCCTCGTGGTCCATGATGCCAGCGGAGGTGGTCAGGACGATGTAACCGAACTGACGGGCGGGCAGGAGCTTGACAACCCACTTCTCGAGGTCACCGAGACCAACGTTGTAGCGGGGGGAGATGACACCAGTCTTGTTGAGACGGCCGTTCAACTGGATAACGATCTTGCCGGAGCGGTGGTCATCGACCTCCTCGAACTCTCCGATGTAGCCTGAGAGAGATGTCAGTATATCGCGAAAATTTAAAAGTCGCATAGTTAATTGGAATAACATGAAACGTGTAAGATCCTCGCATGATAATATATCGGCAACTTAAAGGACTATGGTCGTAGGAATCGGAACCGTCATCTAGTTATCATGCCGAATCGCAAGGAAAGAAAGCAAGAAAAAAAAGAGAAGTAATAAACATACCGTGCTTCTGCATGACAGCAAGGAACTTGACGATGACCTTGGAGGAAGGTCTGATGAGGACCTGGCGCTTTCCGGCCTTCTCGGCGTTGTTGATGGCGTTAAGCGCATCGTTGAGGACGGAAGTCTTGACCATTTTGGCGGTTGAAAAAGGTTCTCAGATCGTAGATTTGAAAAGAGGTACCTGGCAGAGAAATAAAGTTAGCCTTCATGGGCCTTAAGCATAGAAGAGTGCCCTCATGCTGAGCAGAGGGTTCTTCGGCTCATTGTCGCAAGGAGAGAAGCGTATCGGCGTCTTCAGACAGCGAGGCAGTACGTCAAGCGCATGCAAGCCAGAATGAGTGGACGATCGATTGCTCCCTCCGCCCTGATGAAGGACTTTTGATATATAGCAACAGCATCGTGGTTTACATACCTAGTGTTTTGGATTGATCCAGATGTCGTTGAAGAGGAATGAAGAGAAAAGTTTCGCGATGGTTTGACATTAGCTCTGTTCTTGAGGTGTTGTGTGGGAGCTAGCTTCGTATGGACTAGCGTTGGCAGTTAAGCGATGAGGGCACGCACTTTAAGGCCCGCTGTTGAACATCGCAAGGTTCTTTTTCACATTCCAACAACCACTTCGAGGATCTTTCGACATTAACCTGAAAGCCATACAAGATGGTATGTACTTCCAATTCCTCAATGCAGCATCACCCCATCGATAGTCTTTGGAGAAATCCAGAGAGCGCACGCACACACGAAGCCGTTCATGTACTAACAGCGCATAGTCGGACGTAGAAGAGGATACCCCCGCTGTCGAGGTGCAAGATGAGGTCGAAGTCTCCGGCGAGGCGCCCAAGGGTCAAATGTCGGTTCTCGATGCGCTGAAGGGCGTTCTCAAGCTCGCGCTCATGCACGACGGTCTCGCCCGCGGTCTCCGCGAAGCCTCCAAGGCTCTCGATCGTCGCCAGGCACACATGTGCGTCCTCAACGAGGCTTGCGAGGAGGAGGCCTACAAGAAGCTTGTCGTGGCCCTGTGCTCTGAGCACAAGATCCCTCTCATCAAGGTCCCAGACGGAAAGCAGCTCGGAGAATGGGCTGGTCTTTGTGCGTATACCCTGATATTTTTTATTTTTATTTTTTGGCTCGGCTCAAGAATTATACTAACTGGTTCTCAGGCGTTTTGGATCGTGAGGGAAATGCCCGCAAGGTTGTCAACTGCTCGTGCGTTGTCGTCAAGGATTGGGGTGAGGAGTCGCAGGAGCGCTCCATCCTCCTCAACTACTTCCAGACCGAGCAGTAGAGGACTTTTGTTGGATCAGATGTGCACGGCATGATAGACGGAGTTACACGGGGGGGAACATTGGCTATGTCAAGACATGTCCATGGGATATCTTCTGATGTACTCTTAGCTTTCGGGCTTGCATAGCTGGACAGCAATGACAGTGCATTTGTGCAATTTGGCTGTGTGTTAATTTGGCTGTGTGTTTTTTTGTGTGCTGTGAGCCACGTGATATGTCATGTGACCATACTCTTGGCTATGCAATTATGTGATCATTGATCATAGATGCGTGCCATGTGACAAGCTTCTCACCATCCCAATTCCATTGCTCCGTGCTTTTGGGCACAGGCAATAACTTATGCTCTCCCGACGCGGAATATAAAATCGATTATCCGGCCCAGAAGCAGGTCGAATTCCGCATATCACGTTGCACGTTCTTCGCCATCTCCAACAGCTGCACACAATCATGCCAAGACCATCCCATCGCCGAATAAGGAAGGCCGTTAAGAACGAGGAAGGAGGAGCACGTGCAGCTAGATTGTGCTTGACGGTCGGCATTGCAAGGGGTGGGTGGGTGCTCGCGGTAGCTTGGCGCTTGGGACTTGGCGCTGCCGAGGTGGAAGGGGCAAGTCGAACGCGGCGGCAAGGGGGCTGGAACTAAGACACCGCCCATCCTGCCATATCTGTTTTCAGCCCATGTGTACACTTCATATGTATGGGATGGCTGTGACTGCAATACGACTAAGGGGCGGTTTCTGCAAATGCATTACTTCTCTATGAGGAAGCCCAAACGCAAGTCTTCTTTAGTATGCACTGTACAATACAGCGCAATATAACACTGAGACTATGTACATACGTGGTATGAGTGCCGTGCCAAGGGGTTGCACGTCCCATATATACAGTATATAGTACAGCACTGCACTGTCCATGTCAATAGCCAGGCGATTGTCAATGCAGCTACTCCGTATGAGCGGAGCACATAGCACAGCACAAAAAGCTTCGCGCATCCATCGGCCATATGTCGGCCGTTGGCAGCGGGTGTTTTCTTAAGCTATTGCGGGGAGCCACACCCATTCACTAGTACCGCAAGACGGCGAGGATAAGACATACATGGTGTTGGTTTCAGCGAAGTCCTGCCGTACCAATTGACTGAACTGTATCGTTCTGTATGGGGCCTCGGGGTGGCGTGTACTCCTCGTAACCGTGCAACACATAGATCGGTGACGGCGTCCAGGCGCGAGCCCGTCCAGCCACCAACAGATGATAGGATGTCGTATCTGGCAGGCGGCCAAGGGTGCTGCCGCTGTCCTACTTCTCACCTGCCACATCTGGCTTGAGACCATCCTACAACCGATAGTACAACACTATATCCATCCTATGGTGCCATGGTCTGGCGCTGGTCTCAGTCCCACAAGATATCCACAGGGAACCCTATCTTCCATCCAACAGTCCCCCAACCCGTCGTAAACTTCCCTCCTGCGATCTACAGGACCCCACGCACCCTTCCATCTCCGTATCTAGCAAGGATGCTCCTCCTGTCACCCCACCCCCCCTGTCTTGCTAGCTATCTGGACTGCGATTCTAGGAATACGGTCCAGTCTATCA
Source organism: Pseudogymnoascus sp. BL308 (assembly GCA_001630595.1). Taxonomy (NCBI): domain Eukaryota; kingdom Fungi; phylum Ascomycota; class Leotiomycetes; order Thelebolales; family Thelebolaceae; genus Pseudogymnoascus; species Pseudogymnoascus sp. BL308. Next base: position 67,805 of record LMYD01000015.1, on the reverse strand, counting down.
CCTGTATCGCTCGTGGCCATGGGTGATGACAGACCGGGGGTCGAGGTTAGGGTCGCACGACCGCCCTTAGCCGTCGCCCGTAGCTGTCTCAATGCGCATATATTCTTGCCAGTCCCCCGATTTCTTAATGCATAGAAGCTACAAGTTTCCAGACACGGTTGTTCCACCCCACCCGCCGTGACCGAGACGACGATCATAATGGAGAAGGATAAGTCCAACGGCGAGACTCCGGTCTACGTCGACGTGTCGGGGTCCAACGAGGTCATCGATGAGAAGGCCGATCATGTTGGCCACCATGAAGCCTTGGACGCAAAGGCTGCCAACATCACCGCCTACCAAGTCGAGCCCGTACAGGGCGAGACTCACTCATTGAAGGACGAGCTCTTGCAAGATGAGGAGATAGACTTGTTCAAGCCTTTCCCCATTGATCCTTCTCACCCTGTCGAGGATAACATCCTCACCATTCGAGCCCTGGTGGTCGGCATCGCCCTCGGCGCGCTCGTCAATGCCTCCAACTTGTATCTCGGTAGGAAAATAACCCCCCTTCTTGGGGGATTCACTAACAATTGCAGGCCTGAAAACCGGTTTCACCTTCAGCGCAAGCATGTTCGGTGCCATTTTCGGGTATGGTATCATCAAGTTTCTCTCGCGCACCGCAGGTGACTTGCCTATCCTCGGCGGTTCCTTTGGTCCACAGGAGAACACCATCGTCCAGGCCGCTGCTACCGGAGCCGGTGGTATCGCTGGTCTCTTCGTGGCGGCCCTGCCAGCCATGTACCAGCTTGAGCTGATGAGCTCACTTCCAATCGACGATATCGGAAGGCTATTCACCATCACCCTGATCTGTTCTTTCTTCGGCCTGTTCTTCGTGACCCCGCTTCGTCGATTCTTCATCATCCAGGTGGCTAAGGAGCTCCGACTGATCTTCCCTACTGGTAAGATACACCAGTACACCCTATTAGTGATTATCTAACCTTCTCAGCGACGGCCACGGCTCTCACCATTAAGTCTATGCACGCTGCAGGCACTGGTGGCCTCGATGCCGTCAAGAAGTTGAAGGCTTTGGGTTATACTTTCATTGCTGCTGTGATCCACCGTGTCGCATCGTACTATGCCATCGGTATTCTCTACGATTGGCACGTGTTCACCTGGTAAGCTTCATATCCAGATAACTAGGCATCCTTTGACTAACATGTCAGGCTCTACATCTGGAGCGGCCACACTAACTGGGCGATCAACATTGAGAACTGGGGCTGGTACATCGAAATCACTCCTGCCTTCATAGGTTCCGGTATGCTTATCGGTCTCAACTCGGCCCTTTCCATGTTCGGCGGTGCAGTCCTCGCTTGGGGTATAATTGGGCCTCTCCTCGTGCATTACGGAGAGTGTATCGGCAAGGCCATCGACCCTGAGGACCCAGTCTGGCACGATTACGTATCCTTCAGCTCTCTGAGCAACCTAGGCAAGGAGCTTCCCTCGCCACGTTACTGGCTCCTGTGGCCGGGTGTCATGATCATGGTGTGCGCGTCGCTCGCCGAGCTCTTCATCCAGTATAAGGTCATCTGGATCGCCTTCAAGTCCGTATTCCGCCAGGTCAACACTGCCATCGACGAGGCGGCGAGGAAGCGCGGCAAGATCATCCCTTTCTGCGCACGCCATTCTGGTAGTATTGACACGTCCGACCTTGTTGAGGACCCTTTCCCAGCGGAGCAGCAGGTTCAGGATTGGATGTGGATGCTCGGTCTTACCGTAACCCTCGTCGTCTCTTTCATCATCTGCCACTTCCAATGGCAGATGAACGTCGGCCTCACTATCCTGGCATGCGTTCTCGGCTTCGTATTCGCCTTCCTCTGTATCCAGATCGGCGCCGTCACTGATACCACACCCCTCACTGCCGCCTCCAAAGCCTCTCAACTCATCTTTGGTGGCGCCACCTCCGGTCACGGTTTCTCCATCAAGGACGCACAGCGTCTCAACCTTATTGCAGGTGGTATCGCTTCTGGAGCTGCCGATGTAGCCACCGCACTTACTGCGGATTTCCGTACCGGCTTCCTTCTCCGCACCCCACCCCTAAAGCAATGGATCGCCCAGGCCATCGGCACCATGATCTCCGTTTTCCTCGCCCCAGGCATGTTCGTCCTCTTCACCTCCGCCTACCCCTGCATCATCCACCCTGACGAGTACGACCACTGTCCTTTCATGGCTCCGTCCGTGGCTGCTTGGGCCGCCGTGGCCCAGGCCGTCACCGACCCCAGCGTCGGCATCCCCATCAAGGCCGGTATCTTCGCCTGCGTCATGGGCGCCTTTTCGGTCTTCCAGGTCATCTTCCGCCACTACTACCTCGTCGGTGAGCGTGAGAAGTACCGCGCGTACCTTCCCAACTGGGGTGCCATCGCTCTCGCCTTCGTCTTGCCCGTTCCCGTCTTCACCAATGCGGCGCTCCTTGGTGCCATTATCGCTGCCGTATGGCGCAAGTACCGCTATGCCAGCTGGGATATCTACGGGTACGCTGTTGCGGCTGGTATGATTGCTGGAGAGGGTATGGGTGGTGTCATTGGTGCCGCACTGCAGCTCGGAGGAGTTTCTGGTGATGTTTACGGGACGAACCTTGGGTGTCCTATGCTCTCGTGTTAGTTGGAGGTTGGGGATGTATGTTGGAGCGATGGGGCAATATACTGGGTTCAGTGGGTTCTGTAGAACATTACTTGACTGACTGGTGCTGTTGAACGGCCGTTAATGACACTGGGTTGATGAAATGCCAAGTCTTCTCATGATTGTTGTGAAATTGCTTCCACGATATCACTTCTTAAGCGTAATATTCCTCATCTCCCACATCCTCAGCCATCACATTATATCGGCCCCGTATCCCTCACCAACTCTATAAAGTTAACATAATTGTAGTAAATTGGCTGTGGATGAAGTCGTGTCAACCTTTTAAGGTTCTGACGGGCGTTGACTGACCCACCGCGGGACGGGTGGCGCTCTCGGGCTAATTCGTCAGCAACAGAACAGTAAGCCGTGATAATTGTAGCATGATCATGATTGTAATTAGCTAAAAGTGCTTGGCCCAATTGTTATATACAGCAAAATATGAGCAAGATGGCATATTATCGTAGCCAGTTTGTTACCCTCGGCATTCATCAAAATATATCCCCTTCGTCCTTTATGGAAACTCCTCCCACTTCTTCCTTTATAATGCTCCCGTCTTCCTGCTTCGTAAAATTCCCGGCATCGTCCTCCTCCTTCACAACAGCTCTCTCAGCCCCTGGCATCACTCCTCCTGGGCTAGAGAGTTCAGCGGGTATTTTGCCCAGCTCGGCCAAAATACTGTTGTACTTCTCTTCCAGCCCACGTTTCTCCTCCTTGACTTTTTCCAACTGCGCCACAGCCCTGTCGACGACTTCCTTTGACTCTCTGATTTGTATATTGAGGGTGGTGAATTGCTTCAAGTGGTTGGTCTTTTCGGCCAAAAGCTCGCTGCGCCGAATACTCTGGCCGGGCGACGGCCCCTTCGCTGCCGCTTCTTCTGCTTCCTTTACTGCCCTTCTCTCCTCCATCACCTGCATATCCACGTCAGATATATGCAAATTGATATAAAACTATAGGCTTACTTCAGCTCTTATACCGTCAACCCAGCCGTCTCCATACTTCTTTCGCATTCTTGCTTCCAATCTCGACTTTCGGACACCAGAATAAGATGGGTGGGCAGGCTCATGGTGATAGTGGCGGTGGTCCTTCTTTTGGTTGTTACGTCCTATTTGTACGTTATTTGCAATAGTTCGCGGTAATCATTCTTTGTTAGAGCTTACTGGCCATTGTGTCGTGCCCTTTGGAGAATTTGGCGGTTTGCAACTCAGGTTGTGGAATGGGGCTGCGGTGAGGTAGAAGTTGCTGTGAAGCGCCGAAGGTTTGTGAGTGACGGTTGTGGAGGGAACACTGGTGGAGAAAGGTTTTGGAGTATAGATTGCTGTGTAATGAAGGTTGCTGCAGAGTGAAGGATGCTGCAGAGTGAAGGTCGCAGGCAGAATGAAGGTTGCTGCAGGATGAAGGTTGCTGCGGGATGAAGGTTGCTGCGGGATGAAGGTCGAGATAGGGTGAAGGTCAAGATAGAGTGGAAGGAAGGTTGCTGTTGAGTGAAAGTTCGGATACCAGAGTGTGGCTTTCCCGGAAACGAGGTGAGGTTGTAGTTAAATAACGCGTTCTCACAGCATCGAGGTGACCAGACTGTCTGAACAGATAAGCGAATCACTCCTCCGCCGAGTTACAAGCTTGTGCCCAATCCACTCCAACTATTCTTTTTGGTGTGCCACTATTGGTGCACATCGCTGTACATTTTTAGACTTGTTCGTTTGTAAGTGACAGTTGAGAAGTGAAGTGGGAAAGAGAAAATGAAAAGAAACTCGGAAGATATAAGTTGATAGTTCCAGGGTTGAACTGAGTAACTCTGGGATTGCTTTTATCGGGAGGGCGGGCATACGTGCGGCATTTTCAGATACGGTCGCTTGTGGGTAGGAGGAGGAGGAGCTATTGCTCATGGTGTTGGCTGACTCGTTGAAGCGCCTGAATAGCCACTCAGTTTCCACTCGCATTTACCATCAGTAGAGTGCCAGTTCTGTATATGCTGAAACTAAATTGCACTCTCTCTAAGGTATGGCCCATATTCTATGGTCCCGAGAATTATATTACAACCCCTTTACAACCACCTCCATTAACAACAGCAACAAATAAAATACGCAGCAGATTTGGCATACAGCTCTACTCGCGGACGTCGTACTCAACTCGAAGTGAGGGGACTTTCACACCAACTACCTTATCATGCTCCTTGACGAAGACAATCCGATCAAGGGCCTCGCCTCCATACATCAGCAACCCAGGTGTCTGGAACGTACCACAGGCACCAGCAACAACGTATGTCGAGGGCAACTTCCCGGGAGCCCCATTACCGGATACAATGTCGTACTGCAGGCGCCACTCCTCTTCGACCTGTGTCGTGGTCTTTTCCTTGCCATCAATGCATTTAGTCACACGGACGCTGCGAGACACATCTGCGGGATAGAGGCGCAGAGTCTCGGAGAGCCCGCCGAGAGGTACTGGTTGTGAGGCCCAGATGCCCTGAATCGCACCTATAATATCGGAGCCGTTCCTTGTGAGGTTTGAGAGAATCAGGCCTGGTCCATTATCCATGGTAGTCGTTATAGTCGACTCATGCTCCTTGCTGGAAGTGAAGTTGCCTACGTATTCCTGCGCTTCAGAACGCGTGGCCTCTTCGACGGCTGGGAGAAGGATGGTAAGTAGGGTATCCGCTAAGTTTGTTGCAGCCTCAGAGAAACCGCCAGCTGTGAGAACAGTGAAACCAAGTCCGTACTGGTCGATGATACCCATATATGCCTCGTAGCCCATTGCACTGCCACGCTTGGAATATATGTCGACTGTGTGTGGGTGGTCTGGGGTGAGAGCATTGCTTCGGTAGATCTCCCAAGGCATGCCGACCATGGTGTTGAGTTGCGGGGTCGTTGACAGCGGCTTCAGCCACGTGTTGACTTCTGTCCGAGAAAGAATGTTATGAGCCAGAATAGACTTGATAAATTGAGACATGTCGTTTGTTGTGGAGTAGAGACCGCCGCCACTTTTTAAATGATTAGCTATGATTTATATATTTGAAGGAAATACACACGGCACGTTGTCTCCGTAATCACTTCCCCATGAATTTCCTTCAATTGGGGGTATAGCAGCTTTTTTGTCATTGCCGGGCGATGCACCCGTGTTGGATAGGTGCAATGGTTTGGTGATCTGCTCATCTAAGTATTGGGTGAAATTCTTTCCAGTGGCAGCTTCCATAGCGTATGACAAAAGAACAAAAGATATTGTCGAGTACGCAGGGCGGAGGCCTGGTGTTGTGACCGGAGCTGTATCTCTAAGACCAGCGAGAAGTTCTACAGCGATTAGAACACGGCATTTGAAACTGGCTTGAAAACTAACGCTTCTTGTTGCATCCCTTGCTCATGCCCAAGACACCACACTTTGGGAAGTCGCCATCTGATAGTTTCGGAAACCCCAGTTGTTCGAAGATCGGTACAGTATAGGACATCTCAGGGTATCCATCTTGATCAGATTAGTTTTGTCACTGTATAATGGGAAATACGGCACATACAGAACCCTTGAATACCGCCAAGATGTGCCCCCAAAGCCCGGAGACTAATGTCCTTCCAGCTGACAAGAGAATCGTTGCTGGCCAGTTCCGGCAAATACTTTGTAATAGGATCGTCGAGGTTGAGACCGGATTTCAGCAGAAGAAGATCGGTAAAGACCTTGGAGATGGACCCAATCAGATATTGGGTGTCGCCGTCGACTTTCTTGGTCCCCTTAACGTTGTTTTCTCCCCTGTGGTGGTATTGCCACGCAGGCTTTCCATGCTTATCGTCAAGGGAGGTTACCGAAATGGAAAAGGAGGTGTTCTCAATTGGGAACCCAGACTCAATTTCGCCCTTGACCACAGAGTCTAGAATATGAGAGAATTTTGTACCAGCGGCCTTGAACGCCGCCTGGCCAGCGAGGGCTATTGGGCGGGGAAGTAGAGGTCCATCAGGGGGGCAGCTATGGTCCGCAATAGAGGACCCAGCGAAATAAAGAAATGAGGAAACAACGCCCAGAAGCTTTGTTGAAATCATACTGAAGGATTGTGTGTAATAGATACAGAATGAATGACAATGCGACAAGTGCTTTAGAGACAGCGACTCAGCGTTATATAAACTCTTGTCGGTCCCAGTGGTCAGCCATGGGATCGGCTGCGCCACGGGCAATGATTCCATTAATGACGACCCTGAATTGAGATATTGGGAAAAGACTTACTCTTTCGCTGGATTTGGAACAGACAGCGCCGATTGTTTACCAGTTCAGTAAAGTTCATGTCAGTAGGCCGACGTCAACGGGCGCCGTACTCGTTTTCATAGCTTAATTGGGACTAGTTTCATTTTCGCCGATCCGCGTATTCGGTGCGAACGGGTACTAGGTACATATACTGGGGTGCGCGGCGAAAGTTCCGCCGCCTTACTCTACTTTTGTGGAGTGCTCACGCCTCCTGACATGGGGAACCAACTGAAGCGGCCCCAGACCGCTTGAGTTGATATAAACACGCAGTGAAAGGGAGAATGTTTGTAATATTAATGTTTGTATTGACTCTTCGCTCATCTCCTACTACTTTGAAAACTTGCTGCTCTCCTTTAGCCAACTGCTAAAATTCTGCAACGCCGGTTCCTCTTTCCTCAATGCTAGAATATCTGCACCATATCCATCCGTCTCGAACCACTTGAACATGGTTCCCAACTCCTTCATCACGAGTTTGAGGCCCGTGCCTACGAAGCCAAAGGATTCCGGCATATCATATCCCATCGTCTCTTTGAAAACTTTCCTCCCCTCCTCTATGTTCAATTCGTCGCCTGCGAGGGAGATGGCTTTCCCCTTATATTCTGGATTCAAAAGGGCTTTCGCAGCAAAAAGTCCGATGTCGTGAACAGAGACTAGTTGCAAAGGTTTGCTACCAACTCCTCTCCACATACTAGCGAAAGACCTTCCTATAAAATCCGGTGTCAAATTATCCATAAAACACACCGGTCTTAGGATTGTGAATGCCATCTTTGACCCATTTCCACTCTTTTCCTTTAAATATTCCTCAATTCGATGCTTTGACGCGAAGTGCTCAATATTGGTAGGGTTCTTCTCGCTCGTCCCAGGTCCACCGCGGTCCACGGAGGTGAACACGAAATGATCGACTCCATTCTTGATTGACTCGTCGATTAGCGGGTTGGCTTGTCCTTCCTCAGCGCCGGCTTTGCCAGGGATGGTCACGCTGAAAACAGCATGGATAGGTGAGTGAGCTTTGAAGACTGAGACGGGGGAAGAAGAGTCTCCTTCGACGACGGTGACGTTCGGTTTTGAGGTCAGGGATTGGGCGCTTCTCGATGAAGCATTGCGCGTCAGGGCAAGGATTTGGAAGGATGAACCGCTTGACAGGAGGGCATCGATAACAGCTCCGCCTTGCTTGCCTGTTGCCCCAGTGATAAGAATCTTTCTAGTTGCCATTATTGCTCTGAGACGGACGACTCAGTTGTGTGGTGGTTGGAAATCAGGGCAGTTCTGTTGAGTTGATGGATATAAAAAGCCTATGAATATATATTAACTGCTACTCGGAGGACCTTCTCGTATATATATGTTTATTCGCGTTCATTATGATTTAGATGGTGTAAGCAAAGGAATCGTGGAGAAAAAATTAGCTTAATTATGCTATGATAAACTAGTAGTAGCCATCATAGATTCTAATTTCCATGTAATCCATAAACCTAAACGCTGGTAGATAGATCTCTATGGCGTCTTAGTAAAATTATACCAGCATTGCAAATACTCCGGTGGCCTCGGGCATAAGTAGACCCCCGAGACCATCAAAATATTTGTATTGCTCGGTCAGACATAAATTTGGAGATGAGGTCACTCGGACAGAAACTATGCTGAAGTCCGATGGTATTGCTCTGTGGTATTGTAAGGCGGCCCTCACGTGAGGGCACGTGGGGCGTCGCGTCCAGGGAACCCTACGGTGGAGCCAGCCGGCTCGGCAATTAGGGCCCACGGGTTCCTGTATATAAGGGGCTGGAGGCTCGGATCGAGGCCTCCAGTCAATAGTCGCTGTATACACGTAGACCTATTGTTACGCTACCAATCCTACTTCCTGCCTTCTGATCTGGTTCCCTGAGCTCCCGTGTGACCCTAGGCCTACGCCTTTACAGGTATGTAACCAAATATCGGGTTTAGCTGCAACCAAACTTAATTTTCGCGGGGTCGGTCTTGTCTAAAGTGCCGAGATGAGGTAAGGATTACAGTAGAACCCCTGTTATAACGATGTAAATTTGCCTAGACCTGAGTATCGTTATAATTGAAATATCGGTATAATGGAAACACGTGATTTAAATTGAATAACTATGTAATCTAAGTATCTAGAGTACTCTGCTGCCTTAATGATATTACTAAGGTTTCGATATTAGTAGTAAGGCGCTCTAAGGCCCTAGAATATGATTTCCTAAGCCCGCTTGATCCTTCTATATATTCTATGAGAGTTTAGAGGGCATGGTAGGCTTCTTGAATTGTTAGTAAAGGCTGTTCTAGCTCTTCTTCTTCTTCTTCTTTAGCGTTAGCTAACGGAAGGCCCAAATGCCCCTGTATTACCTCCTGTAAAATTGTATTCTCGTAAGTAGTCATATCCTCTTCTTCTTCTATTTCTTTAATGTAAGGACATAGGGCACCGTATCACGAGAAGTGGCATATGGGAGTGCGAGTCGGATATGAGTCGGTGCAATCCTATAGGTCTACTACGAAGGATACAAAAAAGATGAAGGGGGAGCTTATGGCTTCCAACCCCTTATGTACCCGAATGGGGTCCGACTCAGCTACGACTCGGCTAAGCCTTAGCGTGTCCTCTAAACTACTCCTGCCTGTCGCTCGGAACCACCCCGACTCTCATCTCTTACCTACACCCACACTGTGTCGCGGACAACGCATTGCCTTAGGGGTCCGGGTCTACTCCGTGTAAGGAGGCATCCTTACATTAGCGTAGGGCACGGCGTTGCTTAATTGTAATACTCTGCCAGGCCATTTTACCCATATAAAATACAGAATACCCATACAAAATATAACGATATTATTACATATTATGGAACGATATCGTAGTATCGTAAAGGCTTTAAAATTACATACAAAAAGCTAGCGTGACCTCAAAAATATCGCTATATGAGAATTATCGGCTAATCAGACATCGTTATAACAGGGGTTCTACTGTACCAATTACTTAGTCCCCAAGACCACTACTGCAGAGAAAACCAAATTACTTCTGAACAAATAATATATATAATGGTATCTACGTTTCCTCTTAATTTTGTGACGCCTTTTATTGTGCTTGTTTACTATAATTTACGCCCCTGCTTTACTTATAATATTGGCACCAACCCATATGGTACGATTCTAACCTCACCAATCAGACCGTAATGTTGCAGTCCAAATCCCAGGTTCGCTGTAGCATTCCAACTTGATGCCACGCCACCACCAGCTGTTCGAAGCTTGTCCCATATTGGTTTGAGCGAGTTTTTCAACGTAGATGACACCTTGAACTCTAGCACATTCTCGCCTTTCTTAAGGTATGATTTAATATCCACGGTTGGATTTGTGATGTCAAATACCGGCAGGCGCTTGCCGTTCAGTGTTCCCACAACGCCATCTGAGACCGGCGGAAGGATGAGATACGCCCCCCCTGTGGAATAAAGCAATGAAGGGCTCCAGTCGAAAGTCGTCCTATAGAATCCAATGCCAGAAACATCCGGAAACCCAAGATCTTTCCACGACCTCAGGAATGGTCCTTCGATGGGAACGGTCAAATTTTCCTTTTTAGCATCGAGGTCTAGGTTATACAGGTTATCCGGAGGCCCCCAGTGCTCAATTACCAGGCTCCAGTTGTTAAGAGCATAGGCTGGTTGCACTCCAGTTGTTCTGAAAGTCTGAGGTATGCCAAATGACGTTGACACGGACGACAAAGAGGTGGAGTATGCAACCTTTGCCTGTATCAGTGATCCTAACAACTGAATATTGAAGCCTAGCACAGAATCAGAGCTAGAGGTAGCATGCCTCAGAAGCTGTGTCTTTTTGGTAAATTTGACTATGCGTGCCTCGTGCTTTTTTAGTGCAAACGGTAGCGTCGTAGACCCCCTAGTTGCAGTATATTCGAAAATCAGCTCTTCTTCGCCTGTCCATGCATTGAGAAAATATGGAGTTCCACTGGTCGCAAAAGTGAGGCTTCCTGTAGAGTCTGCGCCATCATTGTAAACCCAGACATAGATATCTCCTGATGAATCCTCTCGCCATCTTGGGTACCAGGACCCATTCGATTGGACCTGGACCCTGGGTGTGATACCTATGGACTTTATGCTGGCGGCTAGTCCCTCCAAAGAGACCTGATGTACATTTTTGCGGCTTAATAGGCCCTCCAGGGTTTCCTTGGCCTTGGAAACTGCGGCTTGGTTTCCTGAGCCATACTTCGAAGGTAAGCCACCAGAGATCACAATTGGGAGTCCAGCTGCAGCATATGTAGCAAGGTATTGCACGCCTTCAGGCGTTAATGTATCGTTTCCACGGATGATGATTGCTTTGGCTGCCTGTGCATTTGGTGCAAACACTCCGTCGCGTACAATGGCTTGTTCTAAGACAAAGTTTGCGGGCGAAAGATATTCGTGGGTGTATCCAGCCTTTGTAAGATCATCAAACCAATAGAGAGGCTGGGGATATGCATTCTGTGCCGACTGCTTATCCCAGAAAATTAGGTCTACTTTCGGGGTGCCGGTTTGCAAAACCCACTGCACACGCCCAAGATAGCCGAGTGCCTCCGGATATCCCACGTCCCAAGCTGGCTGGTGTCTTGAATGTTGGCCAGGGTAGTCGTATTTGTGAGTTGTGTATCCAGGCCAAGTGGTATCAGTGAAGTTATGGGAGTAAGTAGCGCCGTGGATGACAACTTGATTGATGCCTCCCGCGAAAGCATGTTTGGCATCAAACAAAAGCAATTCCCAAGACTGATAATAGGCTTGGTGCCAGTCTGCACCAAGTTCGACAGATACCACTGGTTTCCCGGCCAAATCTGCAGGGCCGGCGACTTGTAAGTAGCTGTCAATTTGGTTGCTAAAAGATAGAGTCTCCGCCTCAGGAACATCAACGTCTACCATGGTCTGTAGCATATCCATAGGCATATTGTAACCCATCTGAGCAGAGAAATCCATGTCGAGAACATCATGACTCCACTTCTGAATAAAATCAGTATATTCCTTGGATAGACTGGACAGTAAACCCCGGAAATCATTCAAGATCCCCTCGCCCTGATCTTCAGTATCGAGCACGTAAATGTTTTTTGGACTCCTTGTCGTATACCCGTTTCTCGCCACGATAAGCGGAATATAAGGGCGTAGGGAATACTAAATTTATTAGAAAGTTACTGATCGGATTAGGAGCAAGTACTCACGCCATATCTTGCCTTGAACTTGTCTAAAAGTCCTGGCGTCCAATATGTGTCACCACCAATTTCAACACTATCCTCCCACAAATTTTTGCCGACCTGCTGAAACAGCTCCTTGACGCCATCAAGCAGGACGTAGTCTTCCATAAAGTCGGTGATGACCTTCGCGCCGACAGCCGAAAAGTGGTCAACAGCCACAGAGCCATTTTGAAAAATAGTCTGCGGGTTCGAAGTCCACGCAGCAAGCTCACGTTCTAGGGGCTGGACAGCATAATAAGCTTGGATGACGTAGTACTGTGCATCGGATGTCTGTATAGGGTTTGTCTCAATGAATCCTGCGGAGTCCACCAAACTCGTCACATCTGTCAACGAAGCGTTGGATATGGTATAGGCGGGATACGATCTTCCCCAGCCAAACGTGCCATGGAAATCAGCCGGGTGAGTTCCAACGTTAGTCACTGCAAACGTGACTGCACCGATGAACTCCCCTTTGCCCCAGCCGGGCACAGTTCCACTGAAATTTCCAATATTGGTAGTACTGTAATAATTCTGGGTCACATCAGTACCTGAGTATGTATGCATACAATAGGGCATCTGATCTTACCAATTGCCAGGACAAACCTGGATTGCCCTTTTTCGCCGGCACACATCCATTGGCACTATGGGCATAGTCGAACAAGATACCAGCGTCGCGATGAGCTTCTAAAGCAACCTTGACAATTTTAGAATAACCTGGCGCACCATACCCGTAGATATCCCAATTGCTAGGGGTGACGGACTGTGGCCGGAATAAGCTTGAGTCTTTCTATAGTATTATTATCAACTAACTGTGGGTAAACCAAAATAGTTCAATAGCTCTGTTCCACCAGCGCCACGCTTTGCAAGTTGAGCAATATCGTCTGAGAAGCCTGTTGGGTCGATACTCGCATCGGGGAGCCTGAGACAGCGAATCAGGATGAAGAACCGCATGGAACAACGGGTGGAAGGGGAACCATTTACCAATATCTGAATTTTGGCTTGACTGTCACCCCAGGAGAAGCAAATGAACCTTCTGCGTGACTAGATAATACTCTAGGCACAATTCCAGCCAGGCCTGTAGCACAAGCCGACAGACCATAAATTAAAGTGGAAGTCCGCATGTTTACCAAAGGGTTGGTGAGGGTGACTTTTCGAGCCCATTAATAGTCTAAGATGGCACTTTATATATAAGATCAAAGTTAAAAATCTAACTAGCCATCTAAATCGTTGATATAATTTGTACGTTAGTATAGCATAGCTTTTTATTTCGCATACCATTACCCCGACATGTTCATCATCACGCAATGAGGGTAGCATCCCACAAAATAGACGGAGCTACTGGGGTGTTTGAATGAAGGATCTACAAGCAGAATTTCGGTACTGATGTAATCCCAGCTATTACAGCTATGAGAGGCTCTTTTAATATAAACAACCCGACAATTTACTTACAAAGACATCTAAGGTAACAAACGAGGAACGTGCGTACTTAGCCATTGGGGGTCGCCATTGTGGCTTCGCTGTTCGGTAGAAAGACGATGCGGGGGAATGCGGGGAAGGCGGGGGTGGGGGGCGACTGTCAGCTTTGGTTCACGTGTGAAAGCCGTAGCTTAGATGCCTTTGGTTCGTGCATTGTATCGTGGATCTAGTTAGACTAAACACTAAATTCTAAATGAAATCCCACCAGTTACAAAATCTGCCAGAGTCTAGCCAAGAGAGCCTAGGTATTCGTCGTCGTACTCGTACTCGCACTCGTACTCGCACTCGTACTCGCACCTCCTAGTCTCTCGTTTTGTGGATCTGGTTGCTGCTGCCACACGTTAGGAGTAGCTGTGAGCCATGTGGCGTTGATTGGGCAATGTTCGCAACCTGACATTTACTATTATCGATACTAGAAAGGCCTTACAGGCTGGCCAAAATAGTGGTGGCAAACCCAGCATTAGAGGCACACACAAGATGCAGATGTCGGAGATTTAGTTCACTTACTTCACCAGTGTTCTTAACTCGTCGAATATCCTCATTGAATAGTTCATACATTATTATATATTAGTTAGACCTGTCCTTCATCCCTGGTATTCTCTTTCAGCAGCTTCCCAATCACCGACGCCTCTAACCCATTCCACCCTAAATTACTCCACATTACCACAGCCATGGACTCAAACAGCTCCCATTACTCGCGCATCAACTCAGTTCTTCTAACTCGGAGACTGGAATTCGATCTCGCAGCCAGGCCAGCACGGCCTCCGTCCCCTTCTCCAAAATTGTATGTTTCGGCACCCTGAACCTATTTCCCGACACTTCCAACCTCTGCAGCGACTCAACAAGGCCCAGTCGCGTGTCTAGCCTTTCTAACTCATTGCTCCCGACGTCCAACACCCGCAGCCCCGTCACGTTCTGTGCACTCACCTCACGAATCGTGTTATTGCTCGCCAGCACAGCCGTCAGCAACGGGAACGCCCCTCGAAGGAACGGGAGAGTTGTAAGGCGGTTGAAGCTGACATCTAACTTCTCAAGACGTGGTGCAGAGAGCAAACGCAGAATTGGAGAGAGCGAACTGAACGTGTTCGAGCTGAGATTCAACTCCTTCAACGCTGGTAGCTCGATCTCGTCCTTCATGAAGGTGTCACTTGTGAGTGAATTGTGCGACATATTTAGTGTCGTCAAGGTAATACCGAAGAACGCAATGCTTGTTGGGATCTCGGTGAAACTGTTGTGGTGCAGCTCTATCGTCTTGATCTTGTTCTCGCTCGCAATCTGCGCAGCAACTAGCGGGTTTAGCGAATATGACTGAGAGTATGACCGATCTAGTATTCCCATGGTGGTGTTTATCGACCACTCGCTTGCGGAGGGTGATCGTGGAAGAGTAGGAGTGCTTGGTGCGTCCAGATATTCGGTTCCGGTGTCCGAGTCATCATCCTTAGCAATTGTAGCCCCGAATCCGTTGTTCTGAATCTCAACGATAGTCTCCGGCTCTGGCTCGGGTTCATCCGGTTCTAGCCTTCCCTTGAATACCTTTTTCAGATCCGCGGTATTCATGCCGCTGAACTTCTTCTCCCGAAGTGGGTTACCACTGACCAACAACGTATCCAACGAATCCATGAGTGCTATATTATCATCAAGTATCCGCAAGTCGTTCCCCTGTAAATCAGCAGTCTTCAAGATTGGGAGACTGACAAATCCCTCAGGGAGAGCGGAGATCGAATTGTCCGAAGCGGACAGTGTGAGAAGCGATACCCAGGTCGAAACATTCGGGAGGTGAGTCAAGCGATTGGCAGATACAGTTAGGAGTTGCAACGAAGGGAGAGACAGCGAGCCAGACGAGAGGGACTTGATAGAGTTCCCAGATATGTCGAGGGTGCGGAGCTTTGGAAACTCAGCAGCATTTGATTGTATCAAGGTGCCACAAAGTTTGTTGTTTGCAGCAGTAAGTTCTGTCAGGGGCAGGCGTTGAAAGGCGTTAAATGGTAGGGATGTAAAGGTGTTCTCGGAGAGGTTGAGAACTCGAAGGCGGGTGAGGTCGCCGAGTCCCGCAGGCAGAGAAGACAATTGATTGTTGTGTAGATCGAGAACTTCAAGATTCACAAGGCTAAGCAGTCCGCTGCTCAGCTCAGAATTTAGTGAATTGTTGGCGATCTTCAAATCCCGCAGGCTTGGGATTTGGGAGATGATTTCAAAACTCTCATTTTGCAACTTGTTGTTCGACTAATAACGTTAGGCTTTATCACTTCAATCACATGGATAACTTACAAGGTTAAGTGTAGTTAGCATCTCAAGTCGTCGAAGGCCTCTGGGAATTGATATGAGAGTATTGCCATGCAGGTCTAACGTCTCGAGGCCTCCAAACTGATTGCCGCGAGCATCGTCGTCATCTACCGAGTCTCTTGCATCTATATCGGGAAATATATTGTCCCCAATAGTCTCGAGCTCATTGTCGGCAGCAACAAAGCGCGTCAGGTCGACGCACTCAGCCCATGAACTAGCTTGGCCATTCATGTTCTCGAGATTGTACATATTCATTACCTCATCAGGTATCTCTTTCAGTCCCATAGCAGCGATATTGAGGCGGCCATCTGTGCGAGCACCATCGATGCGCTTGCGGAGTAGACCTTTGCTTGGGTCTTGGGAATTCTGGTTGAATGGATCTTCAAGGCCAAAATCAAATGTCCCAGATGGGATTACAGGAGCCTCTTCTGCGAACACTTCGGATTGTACGACGGGCGCTGTCTTTGCCATCACTGCCCTTTTCGCTGCCTTCGCTTTGGCGATCTGCTCTCTAAGAGCCATAGATGACTTCTTAGGGGTCGTCTCCTTGCTTTGAGGGCTTCCAATAGTAGTGATAAATTCTTTTGAGGCATGCGACGTTGTAGAGGCACTAGTAGATGAAGCATTTGAAAACGTAGGCGATACTTTCTTCATTCCAACACTTGTCCTAGGAGATCCAGTGTTAGGAAGTTCCGATAGAGTAGGCTTACTGAATGATCCAATCGATGCTCGAGGGCGTACAGTCCTTGGGGGTTTCGACTCTGCTGGCTTAGTAGCCTCAAAGGGCTGTTCATCGAAGAGGCCAGTCACTGACGCTCGTGGGCGTACAGCTCTTCCAACGGTTTTGCTTCCAGATTTAACTCCAAGGGCTGGTGCAGGTGATTTGTATGGAGTGGTTGGGTTAGTTGCCCCGGGAGCCTTCGATGCTGCAAGGCGAAGAGAGGAAACACTCTTCGGGGTTTTTAGCGTCTGAATTGATTGCCGCTTTACTGGAGTATTCAAATTTGGCTTAAGTGTATTCGTTGAAGCTCGAAAGTCGATTGGCACTGCCTGGCTATTATACCCCGCGCTTGAACCTGGCCTCGATGCCGCCTGTCGGGATGGCGGCCTCATCTTTCCGTCATTCTCATAGCTCGAACCCGGTCTAGATCCATTAGTAGATCGCGAAGAAGGGCGCATTGAGCTTTCCGGATTAAAGAAACTTGACTTCCGCCTATTGACAACTGGAGATGGCGGAATTTGCGAGAGAGTTTCTTGAACTCTCTCGGACAAGGAAGGTCGTGGTTTCCTGCTTCTTGGTTCGCCTTGTATAAAATCTTCGGAAATTTCGGTTTGGGCGGTGGAGGCCAGGGCTGGTTCATACCGCGACTTCAGTTCCTTGAAGGAACTATTGCTTGGCTTGGACCGCAAAACCGGCGCCTTCTGAGGGGTACGAACGCCCGTGTCTACATCTCGATCATAGGCGCTTGTTGCCTGCGTGGAAGCTAACACTTCTCTTGATTGCTTGGGGCGTAGCCTGACAACTGGTATGGTATTTGCAGATGATCGTAAGGAGCTTCGCGATGTCGATTGACGCAGCGACTGTGACGGCAGTGGAAGCCTCGACGGGCGTGGTATGGATGAGCGCGTCGACGCGACTGGGGAATTGTTTACGTCCCCCATTTCGTAGGATACTTCTTGTCAGCGTTCAAGCTCAATGTATAAGCATCGTTTGTGGCGTTGGGCCTTGTACGAAACGAAGGATAATATCCATGAAACAAACAGCAAAAAATTGCCAGCTTTCCAGTAGGGCTGAAGGGTCGATAGGGGTCATATAGGAGGTGAGTCGCTCCGTACCCATGTCACTCAAAAACCAAGGGTCTGGGGGATCTTCGGGAGAGACAGTCAGGTGACTTCGGTAGTCTGGGTTGTCAAGAGCAACGGACCGCATTTTAGCGTGGGGCACTAGTGCGATGGTCCAACCTCTTTGATTATCGCCCATAGCCATTCTGATTGTTCCCGTCGCAAACGTCAAAACCATCGGCGGGGAGCAACCGCCACTTCTATATAACATACATCACGATCGCTTGCTAGTTGAGAATACTCATACCGTTGTCGCAGCACTGAGGCGACATACACCTATCTACCAGCTACGAGCTAAACCACCGGGCTGCCATCCTGTCACCTGTCGTCGTTTCACCACTAGCCACGACGACGACCTTCGCATTCCACCCATACTACAATCATACTCGCCGTTCGTCACCATGAATGAATCAATTCAATTTGAGGATACGGCGAAAATCGAGGTTCCGACTACCCCTCAACCCCACCATGCGACGCTGCCGTCGGATGCAGATATCGCAAAAGCCGCCACTGGGTCACCGACAACTTCTATGCTAGTCGCTAACCCAAGCTCTCCTCCGACTTCCTTCACTACAAGCAGCGTACCAGCGCTTGACCCCAAGAGCGTTGAGCGGCCAAAGTATAGCTCTCCACCGCCTCCCTCCTCCATTACGCCGCCTCCGTCATCACAACCTCCAAAGCGTCGGTCGCCAAGCTCTACCTTTGACCGTGATACGACTCCGACTCCTGCCATATACTCTTCACCGCCGCCAACTGTCTCGTATGATATTAAACGAGGGGCCGGTAGGCCATTATCTATCCCAGCGAACCATATAGCCACTGCGCCTGCTTCTGAACTGCGCGAATTGCTTGAGGCAGCTCTCAATGAGAACTCGAGGCTAGACGGAGAAGTCCACGAAGGCCGTATGGCGGCTGCGCATTACAAGTTGCAGCATAGTCTTCTAGTAATTGAGACAGAGGAAGCAACAAAGCGCATGGAGGTAGAGCACGAGATGACTAGACGCGAAGTGGAGATTCTACAGGCCACTGAGTTGGCTCGTCGAGAAGCCTCATCGCAGCCTCCAGAGCAGCCTTCAGCCAGCGCTCGCTATATTGCCGAGCTGAAGACATACTGCGAATCCATGGACAAAGATAACGCGGTTCTTAACCGACGTCTCAACTGCGCTAAGGCACTCATCGCAGAGAAGGAAGAGGACATCAGCGACCTTTTGTCCGAAAATCAGCGCTACGTTGGGCGCATCCGCGAGAACCGCGAGCACATGCGCCTTCTCAGGTCACCAGGGGGGCTCTATGCGCCTGCCGCGACACCTCGGACTCAATCGCAAAACTTCCCAACTACTCCACAATACACTCGGCCCACGCCAAAACACACCCCGCACTCGATTCATCAGCACGATAGCCAAGACTCTTTCGCGACTCTCCTTCTTGCTGACCGCGTTCTCAACGACCAAAACTCGGCACCATCAACACCAACTATCACGCGCTTCACGCAAAGGAGCAATAGCCAGGCCAAGCATAGCAGAAACGTGCAATCTCTGTCGTCTCTCCCCTCAACGCCCGTACGAAACTCGGGTCAATCGCAGCATCTCCTTCCTTCAGTCCAATTCGTCCCGCAGTCTGAGCCGCGCTACCGTACAAACCAGGATTTCTTCTCGCCTGCACAGCCCGCGCGAACAGCGCTCCCCCATGGACGCACTGAAAAGCGCCGAAAGAGTCGCGACTCAACTATCTCAGCCTCAGATGCGGAAGAACTAGCATCTTACGCCCACCCACACGCACAGCCGTCGCAAGAGACTAGACATAGTGATGACACGGAGGAACTTGAGAGCGACGATGTCCAGGAGAGCCAGGCAAGCGCTGCTGCTTCAGCTATGCTGCGCCGCGACCCGAGAGAGAGCTTCGAGGTTGCTGCGAGCCCAGGGCTGAATGAGGCGACGGAAAAAGGGGCACTGTTACAGGCAAAGATTTTTGGGAGCGTAACGAAGGGTGCGACTGCGCCAAAGAGGAAGAGGCTGCCCGACGATGAGGAGGTGAGAGCCAAGAAATTGGGGATGGCAGCAGGGGAGGGTGTGGGACTGGGGATTTATGGGGCGTAGGCCTTGAGTTGTTATGAGAAAATGTATCGCTATGCGGAGTATGGGTTTCAATGGTTGGATGGTTTACGATCTCTGGATGAAGGTAGGCACGGAGGCACTGGATTATTGTTTTTTGGTTGTTTGGGTTGGAAGTATCAATATTAGCTAGGATGTGTATATTAGATGCTCGCTGCTTGCTCTATATCAGTACCCACTCTAAGCTTATGCGACTTCTAAAGAATCTCGTGCTTCATTTGTATAAACTGGCTTCTGCAAGCGACGAAATGGGCATTTAGCGATTAATTCTACCAAGATTATAAAACGTCGTCATCTTTTAATATTGTCCAGCCTAATCCCTCCAGAGTCGTCGAGTTATCCAGGACAAATAGTCTCTGACAGGGTAGTTCCCCACTCCCCATGCGGACCACCCGTTTCCACTCTTCCGTAGCTTTCAATGCCTTCTACAAACAAGTTAGAAAAACAAATAACGATTATAACGGAAAAGTTACCTCGTGGTGCCACCTCTCGACAGTTATGCTACCTGCAGCATCTCTCAAAATACCCTGAATCCAGCCTCCCACTCTTATAACCATCCCCTTCGAGCTGTTTCCGGTTTCGGTATATACAAGCGTCACCGCTATCATATTACCAGCAGCATCCTTTGCTGGAGCAAAATCTTCCCAAACTTCTTCATAAGGCGTCAGTTTCCCTGTCTTGGGGTGCTCCATAACCCCCTTCTCCCACGTCAACCCATCATATTGATCGTACATGAACCCATCATCTTCGTACCCATCCGGCTTCTGGCTGTCGACCCAATGGGTCCATGTGCCGTGAGCTGGCATCACCAACCGTGGGCCATCCCACTCAGCAGGTGTACCCTTCGATTGCCCCGCAAATCCCCACTCCAGTCTGTCCAGCGCAGGCACGCCGTCGGCATTTGGTAACCCATCCTCTGGTTTCTCGGGGAGGTATACCCTAAGATCAACATAACGTCGGGGGCCAGTCGTCAACACGAGAGTACTGTTCAAGAGATGAGTGGGCGTCGACACGATTTAACCTCAAATACTAGGGATGAAGCTCATACCTCGTATCCTCAAAGGCTGCATCGTCCTACAATATAGTCTTAGCTAGGATCACGCACGGGTATGTGAGCAGTTTCCAGGACATACTCCCCACCGGATGGACTTTCGGATTGAGATTGACGGTTTGTTTGCCATCGTTAGTATTGTTTATGAGTATTGTGTGAACTGTAGAGGCATATACGGTTTATGGAAAGTGGAGTTGTTCATCAAAGTAAATGAGGGGTCGTTAGGACTCGGGTACCTGCTTATCGGTATCGATATCAAGCATTAT
This sequence comes from Pseudogymnoascus sp. BL308, assembly GCA_001630595.1. Lineage (NCBI taxonomy): Eukaryota > Fungi > Ascomycota > Leotiomycetes > Thelebolales > Thelebolaceae > Pseudogymnoascus > Pseudogymnoascus sp. BL308. The sequence continues at coordinate 46,718 of LMYD01000015.1, read as the reverse complement.
GCGGGGTAGTCCAAATGTATGATGGCAGGCTTTATTAAAAGTCGTAGCAGCCAGTTTCTGATGTTACTATCATTTCACAGCTCTAAACAGCTAAATCGACCTTGATAGTTTTAATTGGTTATTTTGTCTCTTTGGAATTGTGTCTTAATTCTATGACGTTGACGAATTACACTAAGAATTTATTGTTAGAGTTTTGTTTCGTAATATAAATATGATATAATAAATTCAACAGCGAGAAATCTCAAAAAGGCCTTTTTCACAGGCATAAGAACAAATAGTAAACTATAATTTCACCGCCAATAAAACCTCACACTGTGCATATCCCAAGTGCCGTTGAATCCTACCACTAGCTTTGCTGCATATAGATTAAGCATATTTAGGCGGACCGGGGGATCTAAATTGTGTTTTTGCGGGGTTAACACTGTTTCACCATGGGTTCGACCAATCCTAATTGATAGAGACCTATGATACAAAACCTTGAGAATTTCCGCCCGGGGAAATCATTTCCATGTTTCATTCGATAGTATTATAGTTTTTGTTATAAAATGAGAGCGTCTTCCACTGAAATGCCGATCTACACCAAGCTTTTAGTTCCCAGCTCAGTTTCCCAATCACCATCATGGTTTACATCGGAGCTCTCGTAGCATTGCTTGCTGCAACAGCAAATGCCGCTTCTCTTATAAGACGTGATACATGGGGCGGCGCACTCTCTCTGGGCCCATCAAAGTCAACTATAATCTCTGCCGTTACAACTTTAACTCCTGGTGACGCACCCCCAGTCCAGGAGGGAGTGCTATTCCTCTGGCCGGGAATGTCCAACGGCACTGGCGACCTGGTCCAAACCACTCTCGAATCATGGGAAGATAACTCCTGGTGTGGGGCAACGACTGGCCAGTGGTGTGTACGTGCCTCTGTGTTTGGTTGGTTCGGTCAGCTTGATGGACCGGCGGGGGTTGTTTCTGGGTCGGATCAGGTCAAGATTGAGTATACTCTCGAATCCAACCAGCAAACTTGGACTCAGTATGTATCTATACCTATGAGGGCGCAGGATTTGACTAACCCATACAGAACTGTAACCAATGCCGTGACTGGTGCATTATTGAGCACTTACGCTTATGACTCTGGGCCATTTATGAGAGGGTTCGTTTCATTCTCTAAATCCACATCCCTTTCTAATGATTAAATAGCTACGGAACTGGAACTGAATGCAATGATGGCTGCTCGGGGACAATTGCTCCCCAGACTTACAGTAACACGGTCATCACATTAGCGGAAGCTGACTCTACATTTGGTGATACTCTGGGTGTGTCTGGAGGCACTACGTATGCTGGACTTGCTTCTTCTGAAGGGGGAAAAGTTTGGACTATTGAGACCATTTCGATTCCAGCAATGACATAAATCGAGTCCTTAAATCGAGTCCATAAATCAAGTCTGGAATACGCGACTCATGGTGTCAATACTGGGTTATCTATCTATTTGGGTTGCACTAAAACCAACGAAATATAATAACATTGCTTTTATGGGCAACCCGTTTTTAGCGCCTAGAGCTGATGGGGTCACAGATGCACTGGAGGTTCCTTGCTTCATGTCATGTATAGTCAGCTCACATAGTAGTTGCTACCTGATGATGCGGGATGGATATCTAGAATTCAAATCAACCAGCTTATCATGCTAGCCTACGCATTCCCGTCTTCCTCTTTCCTCCAACCTCCCTGCCCTCCTCAATCTCTACCCAAGCCTCTCGTTTCTTCTCTCCCACAACCTTCAATGCATCCCTCAACACCCTCGTCTCGAGGTTAACGCCTTCTTCCTCCCATGCCTCCATATCCCTTCCAACTCTTTCCTCAATCGCTTTGATCAGCCCAACATCCCTCTGTCCCACCAACGTAACAGCCTGGCCCTTTCTCCCAGCACGCGCCGTACGTCCAACACGGTGAATATAATCGTCCGCATCGCGCGGCACATCATAGTTAACCACTAGTCCAACTTCCGGAATATCAAGTCCTCTAGCCGCCACATCGGTCGCGACTAGGATCCTCGCCGCACTCGCACGGAATCTTGCTAGGTTATCCGTGCGCTGTCTCTGCGGTAGCTTCGAATGTAGCGCCGTGACGCGGTGCGCAAGTAGCCGCAGTAAATGGGTGAGGTAATCCGCCGTGACGGTGCGGTTGCAGAAGATGATGACCGACTTGCTGGCATTCGCCTCAGTCAGGAGTAGCATGTGTAGGTAGTGCTCGCGGTGCGTGACAGGGACGCTAAGGTGCGTCTGCTGCAGGCCGGCCGGCAGCGCGAGCGGGTTCGCGGCGTCGATCTCGCAGATGAAGAGGGGGAGCTTGCCCGGCGCACGCGGGAGATCCTTGAGGGCGCGTACTTCGGGGGTGACAGTTGCGGTAAATAGGAGTGTTTGGCGATCGCTTGCGGGTGGGAGGGCGGAGAGGCACTCGGACACGGCGGGGAGCATGGAGCCCGCGTTTCCAGAGGCGAGAAGTCGATCCGCTTCATCGAGAACGACGACTTTGACGCGGCGTAGCCCGATAATTGTATCCTCCCCTGAAGTTCGAATGTGGTCTGCTAGCCGGCCGGGAGTAGCAATTACGATATGCGGGCGGGCAGAGAGCGCGAGTGCTTGGGGGCGCATGTCTACGCCGCCCGTTATGAGGATCGGTTTTAGGGATTGGGGCGCCGAGATAGCTTTGACTTGTTCGTAAATCTGGAGGGCGAGTTCCCTGTCCTGTCAGTTGAGGCCACGAGGAAGAAAGGGGGAGACAAACCTCGTTGGGGTGAGAATTAAGGCGTAAATCCCAATTGGATCTTCAGCCCATCTTTGTAGTATAGGCGCAGTAAATGCGACAGTCTTTCCTGAACCAGTCCTACTCCCTCCGATGCAATCTCTGCCATTCAAAATCTCTGGTATACATCCTTTCTGAATTCCAGTAGGTCGGCGGATGGCCATTGAAGTTAGGGAGTTGACCAGCCATGGCTTGAGCCCAAGAGAGTCAAACGTAGTATTTTGATCGACGGGAGCGAGAATCGGGAGGGGAGCAGCTTTGCTAGCAGCTGAAGCCGGCTTGCTGGATTTTATGCGGGACGGCACTGCAACTGTAGATAATGGGACTTCTTCCTCTCCATCGCTGTCTACAGGAGCCACACGGCGCCGTTTCCTCGCGCTGGTGCTATCTAAAGAATCCGAATCTTCGGAATGCTCGCTGAAGCTCTCCAATACTTCCTCCTCGGAACTAGCATCACTTTCATGCGCGGCCGGGATAGCTTTAGCCCCCATATTTGTGTGTTTCGGGGTGTTTGAGAGATATATGGTCTTATTCGTTGGATTATTCTCTGGTGGAAAAGCTGGGTCCAAAATTTGGAATGCGGCGCTTAGGCCGGCGCCTATGATAACGCCGATAGGACAAGCTTTCGTGGTGGGTGGGTTGGTGTGCCAGGGGTATCGTACACGCACAGCATGTCGCCCTGCAACGAGTTTCGGAAGCAAAGGGCATCGGATCTCGATTTATTGTGATACGACCTCATACGTGAGTATTGACCCTGAAATCTTGCAATTTCAAATAATAATCTGGACTCTGTTAGTCGATCGTTTCAGCAAATATCCAACATCAGCCAAAATCACGTGCACCAGCAACCCCTCAGTTGATAAGCGCCCTTATTGGCCCTGACAGCCCGCCCGCTCACGGACGCCGCTCTCCAGTCTTACTTCCAGCTCTACGCGCGGCTCGACTCGACGCTATTCAAGACAACAAGCGTCCTTCGGGGTAGTCTCTGATTCAGCCCGTTGTGATACCCCTTTTGCGGACCAATACCTGCTCGATACCCCGTCACCAACCAACACAGAAGCCGTCGTCCCAAAGTGTTAGCAACCCATACACTCTCGCTGCCCAATCCACACCTCGACACAAGAGAAGACAACAGCTTCTCACGACCACCACGATCGTTACCAATATCGATACCCCCGAGCTATAATCACGACCTTAGCCTGTACAAACTTGTTCCTGCTCGAAATATTTGGCAGCTTAGCTAAGACAACAACTTCGGCTTTGATGAACATCTCCAACACTGAGCACATTTCCTAATCGATATCCGAGACCAACACGAGCTCAAACAACATTTTATATTTGTGTGACAGACAAACATTTCAATACAGAGCTCATGCAAGACCAAATGCCAACAGCAGGGGCGGCTCCTCAAGTCTCATCCCCATCACCTGCTCCTCACTACCAGCAAGCTCCTTCCCCGCTGCCAGCTTCACTCTCAATATCTCGACCAAATGTTTGTCTTTCCCCCTTTTCCATTTGGCGCACGCTGACAGCTGTAGTATCCTTCTATCAGCCCTCCCCAGCGGCAGCCACAACAGGAAGCTCCATACATGTCTAATCCGGCTCCACTTCTCCGACCTCCGATCCCTGGCTCCCGCAATACCACCCGTGGGCCTCCTCGACTTGGCCTCGCCATCCCCCCGTCACCCAATGCACGCCCAGTGAACTCCATGCCCGACCTCTCCTCGCTCTCACTCAAAACCCCTGCTCTTTCTCTCCAGACCTCGTCGCCACAGCCACCCACCGCTCGACCCTCTGGCCGTCCGGGCCTCCCTAAACTGCAGCTCGCTACCCCAAAGGGAAGCTTGCAGTCACAGTCCTACGATGTCTCATTAAAGAATGGACGACCCAGCGCAATCCAGGGGGCTTCGGCGAGCGGTGGGTCAGAGAGCAGTGCTGCACATTCGAGGTCTGGAAGCTTCGGGCCTCTTGATGGCAAGGCGAGCGGGCCGACAAGCGCTGGTAGCCAGTACTCTACCCTGAGCTTCGCAAGCCAGTATGGGATGCTCAACCATCCCAAGGGGACGCCCGACCCAGCGTCAGCTGCAGGGTCATCATATTCTAATGCTAGTGAGGGCGGAGTTGGAATGGAGAAGGATGGGAGCATGACTGGACAGCCCGAGTACGACCAAGCAACCTTGGAGAGGGCGAGGACACTTGATGTGGAGAGCTTAGAGGACGAAGGATGGCGCATTGCCCATATGGAAAAGAGGGTTATTGAGCTGGGCAGTTTGGGAGAGGGAGCTGGTGGCGCTGTAACACGATGTATTTTGAAGGGTGGCAAGACGGTCTTTGCATTGAAGGTATGTGTTCTGACGTAGGCTCTTGCAGAAGTTTAACTAACACGAACAGATCATCACGACCAACCCCGACCCCGACGTCAAGAAGCAAATCCTCCGCGAGCTCTCGTTCAACAAAGAATGTGCCTCCCAGCACATCTGCGCCTACTACGGCGCCTTCGTCGAGCCCTCTACAGCCACCATCTGCATCGCCATGGAGTTCTGCGAGGGCGGGTCCCTCGACTCCATCTACCGCGAAATGCGCCGCCTCGGCGGCCGCACCGGCGAGAAGGTGCTCGGCAAGATCGCCGAGGGCGTGCTGAACGGACTCACATACCTGCACGGCAAGAAGATCATCCACCGCGACATCAAGCCGAGTAACATCCTGCTATGCCGCAACGGCATGGTGAAGCTGTGTGACTTCGGCGTTAGCGGCGAGTTCGGCACAAAGGGCGTTGCCGACACATTCATCGGCACGTCATATTACATGGCTCCGGAGCGCATCACGGGGCAGAGCTACACGATCACGAGCGACGTGTGGAGCACGGGCGTGACGCTGCTAGAGGTCGCGCAGCACAGATTCCCGTTCCCGGCCGACGCACCGGAGGGCTCGGAGATGCAGCCGCGCGCGGGGCCTATCGATCTCCTGACATATATTGTCAGCCAGGCGATCCCGAAGCTGAGGGATGAGCCGTCGAGGGGGATTGAGTGGAGTGATAATATGAAGTATTTCATTGAGTGCTGGTATGTTTTCCTCCCTATCTCTTATTTTGTTATAGAGACCGTGGAGATACTAATGAATGCCGTAGCCTTGAGAAGGATCCAAACCGCCGCGCGAGCCCGTGGCGCATGCTGGAGCACCCGTGGATGATCGACATGAAGAGCAAGAGGGTGAATATGGGCCACTTCCTCGCCACGGTGTGGGGCTGGGGAGAGAAGTAGGGCGTGGCAGCACAGCACCACAGTGACGCTGATGGGGAGCGAGGGGGGAATAGGACAACGCGCAGGCACGGAGTTCACGGCGCGGAACGAACGCTTTAACGATTTTTACGAGATGGATGGATGGAGGGAGGGAGAGACTGGCATAATGAGAAGGATTTTTTGTGATACGCATCCACGGTCTCTGTTACCGGAAGTGGTGGTGGGGGGGATATATAAAAAAAATGAATTATTATCAGCACTCTTTTTGGCGCCGTTTAACCGCTCGTTTCTAGCACGAGAAAGAAAGGCGGTGGTGATCTACATAGACTTGTACGTGTGTGTGTGTACAGTATGCCCACCGCGTTTACTGTATGGCCCTAAAGGTATGCGGCTGTGACGGCGGTTACGCTCGCTGATCACGAAGAACGAGCGTCTACGCAACGTGGGACAGAAAGTCGATCTCTCCACCCCAGCAGCACCACAGCGGCAACGCCTTGGCTTGCGTAATGCCCCTTCCATTTACCCACCTCTCCTATCTTTCTAGCACTTTCTCCAATTCCGTCATAAGACAAGCCAAGCAAGCGCGCTTCGCTTCGTTATCGTCGTGAGAAATTCTCTTCATGGGGGGGGGAAGCACATTTCCACGAGTCAGAACGCGCGTTTATTTTCTAGAGTATTCACGTGACTTGGGTTTGCTTTTGCTGGTTTTTTTGTGGTTTTTGCAGGGAGCGGAAGGCGCAGGGGACGGGGGCTCGCCAATCGGGTGGTTGGGGTTCCTTGCGGTGGTTTTTTTGGGCGGTGGGGATCTGGGCTGAGTGGTGGATCCGATGGGTGAGCTTTAGGCCGTTATGGGGGGGATCTAGATTCCTTCCTGGGTTTGGCTGGCTCGTGCTAGCTGGTTGTTTGGTCAACCTATGGGGATTGGGATTGGGAGGAGTGAGGTGAGACAATTCGGGTGGTTGAGACAAATAAGGGGGCTTTGCAGCGGAACTTGTCTTATATGGCGGGATATTGAATATGTATTTTACTGTTTACTGTTTACTGTTTACTGTTTATTGTTTCTTTGTTTTTAAATAGTAACATACATTCAACACAATATATATCCCTCCCATATAGCCATTTTGCCATATAGCAAATACGAGGCAGAGGCAGAGGCAAAGGAAGAAGCCGAGGAAGGGACGAGCATGACGTCAGAATACGCACCAAACACGATGAGCCAATCGAGTCAGGGCCACGGCGAGGCCAGGGCGCGGCCTTGGGCGGGTTTGGTCGCCGACCCCCCCCCCCCAACTACGGCAGTATGGGAAAAAGATGGGCAAAAGTATCAACAAGGCACCTAATAACCAACTAAACAAGCCAGCTAAATGTCCTAAATGGCCACCCTGAAAATAGCAACAAAACTAACCAGAACTAAACAAAAAAAAGAGGGTACTATTCCCAGGTTGTCCCAGGCTTCTCGATTGTTGATTGTTGACTAAAAGTAAACTATCCCTAATGGGTACCTTGGTTGCCCTTGCTGCGCCCTGAATCGGTGTCTTTTCTGGCCCAATACGGCATTCCCGATACAAAAATGGATACGATGCAGTGACGCCTCCCCATCCACCTCCCCCATCCACCTCCCCCATCCACTCCCACTCCCACTCCCACTCCCACTCCCACCCACATTCCCGTTGCCCCCGAACTTCTCCCCCGACCTGGCCAGCGCAGGGCCAACGTCAATAGTGGGGATACGAGGTCCAGTCTTCTTTCCCTCTTTCCTTCTTTCCCACTCGTCTTTGTCCCCACGACTCCCGAACTAGTAGGTTAAGAAGGCCGGACTGCCGCGTCTCCCCTTCCCTTTTCCCTTTCCTTCCTTCATCTCTCCTCACGCAGCTCACGCTCACTGAATTATCTTTGTTGGACATCGTTCGTTCCAACTTTCATAAACAAAAACTACAGTCGTTACTACCTCGACCGCCAAGATGCGTACTGCTGCTGCTGCATCTGTCCTCGCCCTCGCGGCAACCGCTTCCGCCGTTCACCAGGGCTTCAACTACGGCTCTGCCAACAGTGATGGCTCCATCAGGGACCAGCAGAGATTCCAGGACGAGTTCAACGCCGCCAAGAACCTCGAGGGTGCCTCCGGCTTCAACTCTGCCCGTCTCTACACCATGATTGTAAGTGCACACAAAGAAATCATTCTTTGAACATTGATCACATGCTAACACCAAAATAGCAAGGCGGAACCGCCAACGACCCCATCTCTGCCATCCCTGCCGCCATCGCCGCAGACAACACCCTCCTCCTCGGAATCTGGGCGTCCGCCGGCCAGGAAGGCATCAACAACGAGATCGCCGCCCTGAAGCGTGCCATCGAGCAGTACGGCGACGAGTTCACCAGCCGCGTCACCGGTCTCTCCGTCGGCAGCGAGGACCTCTACCGTCTCTCGCCCACCGGCATCGCCGCCAAGTCTGGCTACGGAGCTGAGCCCGCCGCCCTGGTCTCCTACATCAGCCAGGTCCGCCAGGCCATCGCCGGCACCTCGCTCTCGGGAACCCCGATCGGACACGTTGACACCTGGAACGACTGGGTCAACGGCTCCAACAGCGCCGTGATCGAGGCCGTCGACTGGCTCGGTGTCGACGCCTACCCTTACTTCCAGACCTCGATGGCTAACGGCATCGACAACGGCCCGCAACTCTTCTTCGACGCCTACGATGCCACCGTCGGCGCTGCCGGCGGCAAGGACGTCTGGATCACCGAGACCGGCTGGCCCGTCAGCGGCCCCGTCTCCGGGCAGGCCGAGGCCAACGTCGAGAACGCAAAGTTCTTCTGGGAGAAGGTCGCCTGCCCTTCCATCGGCAAGATCAACACCTACTGGTACACCCTCCAGGACTCGTACCCGACCACCCCCAGCCCTAGCTTCGGCGTTGTCGGCTCCACCCTGAGCACCACCCCGCTGTTCGACCTCTCTTGCCCAGATAGCGATACCACCACCCCTCCTACCTCCGGCAAGGACGTCTCCTCCGCCGCCTCCTCCGCCGAGGCTTCCGCTAGCAGCAGCGTCGTCGCCAGCAGCGGCAGCGCGGCCCCAACCCAGGGCGCTGGCAACGGTGCTGGTGTCGGCTCCGGTTCCGGAAATGCCTCTTCCACCCTCATCGCTGTCCCATCCAGCGGCGCCGGTGCTGGTGCCGGAAACGGTAGCACCGCTGTCGGTGGCGTAGCCTCCCCAACCGGCGGTGCTGGTGCCGGAAGCGCCTCCCCATCCGGCGGAGCTGCTGGCGGTGCAGGCAGTGCTTCCCCATCTGGTGGAGCTGCTGGCGGTGCTGGTAGCGCTTCCCCATCTGGTGGCGCTGGTGGTGTTGTCGGTGGTGGCTCCGGCTCTGGCAGCGGCAGCGGATCCGACGGCAACGGCACTGTTGTCTCGCCCGCCCCAACTGCTGGCTCTACCGGCGGCCCAGCCACTGGTGCGGCTCCCACCGCTAGTGCGGGTGCTGGATTCGCTTTCGGCGCTGCCATCATGGCTGCCGTTGCTGCGTTCTAGATGTCTCCTGTCGTCTGTTCACGTGACGAGTAGGGGTGTGTTATGATAGATAGTTACTTGGACGATTAGATTGATTGATTGATTGGCATTAATTGCATGGTTTTGATTTATGGGCTGGGATGGGAGGAGGTGCATTAGGTTTTTAGACAGGCCCGGGAGGGATGGGAATAAAAGGGAATTGGATGGCGTCACTGTTGTTGATAATGGCAGGCGTCGATTAATCTTTATACTGAGGTGGAAAGAGTAATGAGAATAGAACTTGTTGCATGTATTACCTGTCTGCTGATTTGTGGCAATGTGCAAGTGATCGTGGTGATAAATGTCACATTTATCCTAGCTTTCTTGTAAAACCACCCAGACCTAGAACGCCTGTAGTGATGATATACCCCTCCTTTCCTTCCCTATCCACATCCCATCGACACCCTCGAACTTTTGAATATCTAAACCACCTCCCTCAACGCACAGCATAAGGCCGGACTGACCCACCTACCGTCTCGCACCTGTGACCTCAAATACCTCCAGCAACCCCGCCACAACGGTCTCCACATTCATAGTCACAAGCGGCATGCGCTCATAGCTGCCCTCTCGCATAACCGCCACGAGCGCGAGATACTTATTCACCTCCCTCAACATGATAGGCCTCTTCATATCCTTGAGCACAATCGCGCTCTCAGCATCGCGACAGCCCATCTGGTCCTCAAGCGACCTATTCCACGGCGGCCCCTCGAGCTGCTCCAAGTACGCCGCGGGCCGCTCCCAGCCGTAGATCTCGGAGATGTCGACGATGACGTCGATGTAGTCTGAGCAGATCTCGTAGCTGCTCATGTCGAGCGGGGAGGAGTCAGTGGCGACGTAGATCTTGGAGAGGACGTCGAAGAGGTAGACCTTCTCGAAGCGGCAGGAGCGGCAGAGGTCGTTGAGGAGAGCCTCGAGGGTGGGGAGGTGGGGGATGAGTTTCTGGATCACCTTGCTGAAGGCTTCGAAGATGCTGTGGTTGTAGATGGAGGTGAGGTGGAAGGTGATGGGGGCGTTGTCGAAGCCGTGGTCAGAGAGCTCGTCTTGGATGCGCTGGATGATGTCGCGCTGCAGGTCGAACTTGTAGTCGTCGCTCAGGCCGTCGACTTTGTGGATGAAGACCTCGATGTTGATGGCGGGGTAGGACTGCGCGAGGTTCATGATGGTGACGTTCAGGCGAGAGATGGCCTCGAGGTAGTCGTCTTGGGCGTCGATGACCCAGATTAGCGCGCCAATCTCGCCGAAGATGGCGTCGGCATCGAAGGAGGGGTCCATGAATTCGAGTTGCCCTGGGAAGTCCCAGACTTGGAAGTCCATGAAGGAGCTGGAGAGCGTTAGCTTAGGAGTTCATTGTCTCAAAACGAGCGTCATACTGCATTGAGTCCTTGTGTATCCTGGCTGTTGATTCGAGAAAGAGTGTCTCATTGGGCGGCATCTTGTGAAAGACGACACTCGATATCGAGGATTTCCCACTCCTATGATAGATTAGTATTTAAACATTTTTTATAGATCATAATATCCAACCTTCTTTGGCCCATCAATAACAATCTTGGCTTTCCCTTCGCGGCAGGCCCCGGCGCCGGATCAGGTATTTTGATGCTTCCCTTTCCATTATCGCGTTTTTGGAGGTTGAGTCGGTTCTGTTCGTGGATGGTTTCCAAGGTCAGTGATGCTTTACTAACAAATCTTGCGCCACTACGGCGAGGAGGCCCATTATATTGTTTATCGCCCTTGGTCTTCCTCAGGCCACTTTGAAGGAGATTCATTGTGGGCAATGTTGACATGGAAGCTGCTGGGAAGTTTGCGCCGTGAAATTAATTTCGGAGGTGCGCGCGCAACTTCACCACGACACCTCCCACAGCACAACGCTTCCCGGCGACACCACGCGGTATCAAACGAGGTGGTGTCAAACGAGACGATACCAAACGGGATATTGGACAACACACAACCTCTTATCGAGCCTTTTCCTTGTGCGCGTTTACAATAACAGTCTTATCGATAGCTTGGGTTTTGTATTGCAGGTCGGGTATGTGACTCGGCCTGGACGACTGCAGAGTGAAAAGAGGCAGGTCCCCGTCCCAATTGTAATTTGATGGAGAGACAGCAGCGCAGAATGATGGATCGACATTCCAAACGCGGCAAAGATGATGGGCGCACCGCCGTTACCCAGAAAATCAATCACCGGTCTGCCTCACCAGCCATCGCCGACGTACAGTGGCTGGATACACACTGCCGTTATGGCAATATCAGGGCCGGCCCAAGATCATATTGGCTACACCATAAGTCGCACTCGCGTGACTCGGTCCTCGCCAGACTTGTCAGATTGGCGGCAATGAAATGCGACATGATTACCATCTCCCTCCAGCTGCCGCATATGCCACCCCCAAAAAGCGATTGGGAAGCGGTGCGCACGGAGATTAAGGTTGACGCATCCCAAGCTCGGTACCCGGCGATCCTGCGTCTTGTTTGATGCACATTGCCCGCCTTGACACCACTAGTATCAAGCCACAAACCGCCCAAAGAGGAAATTAAGAGGGAATACCAAAGGTCATTGGAAAGCAATGACAAAAAAAGCAGGGACAAAGGGGACAGCTGAGACAATACATACTTCTGTATTGCTGGCCATCTTTGGCTAATTTGCTCGGCAAGGCGAGGAATCTAAATAATACAAATCGTCAGCGAATGACACATTGACTGACCGACTTGTGCGACAATGCCGTTCTGGAATGTTCAGTGGGAGAGCATCGACCGAAAGGCCCGATGTCAGTCAGAAGGGCAGGCGAACGACGCAATGCTGTGCCACTGCCCGATGTTGCCAGGCCATGCTGTTCCAATGCCAATAAATGTGATCCATCACTTACAGCGCGATAGTGCCAGGCCCAAAGTCGTCACCAAAAATGCCACCAACAGCTCCAGACGTGAGCAACAATTAGCTCAGACCATTGGTTTTATGACACGTCTGCCGGCATGGGCGCTGGGGAGAAATGTTAAGAGGAGGATTCGAGGGTGAATGCTGCCGTTGGGATAGTGAACGATGTGAAGTCAAGGTTGTCATGGGTGCTCATAGCTCCCCCCCGCTAAGTTGATGGCAGAACCATCCATGTCACCACCAAAAATAAGCGACAAAGATCATCCGAGGCAGGGGACGACGACGCATCGGTGTCCTGCATCCGAACTCAGCCTTGCATTGCACCTCTCTGCACAACATTCCACAGCAGACAAACACGGGACGCCGGCGTTAACGTCATCACACGATAATAAAAGCTTTATAGCTTCATATCTCACAACTAGGAATGTAAGCTGGTGTTTCGCCCTCCGATGGATGAGCTTCACGATGAACTGCCATGTTTATCTTATGCGCCTTGAACTATCACATCGCTAGTTTGCGTTGTATGGCAATGCCAATGCCATTGTAAACTAGATTCACTTGACCGCTCCCACAGGAACTAATTTTATTTTTATGCATGGGAAGGGGCATGTTGTATCTCTGTAATATCGGATGAACCGACTTGCCGTATCTGGTACGACTTCAAGGCAAGATCGGTTGCATCCATTTATTTATTTTTATCGTTCGCCCGAGCTTGCCTGTTTGCCTTAAGAGTTGGCTTCTACACAGCTGGGCAGCATTTGAACAGCTGCGGCTGTGCAATGTGGTCGTCGTATTCCCACTGGACATTTTCAACGGGCATCATGAACTTAACTTCATATTCGGTCAAGAATTCGAGCCTTAATACAATATATGCCTCATCTATGTAGTACTACATGCCTACTCTCTAACAAATAATCCGGCCATCCCCATCCCAGTCCCAATGCACATGCTCACAACTCCCGTCTGCAGGCCCTGTCGCTGCATCTCCGGTAGCAAATCTGCGACCATCCTCGCCCCAGTAGCACCGAGCGGGTGTCCCAGTGCAATAGCTCCGCCATTCGGATTTACCTTGCCCTCCTCGTACTTCTTCTCTAGCCCAAGCTCCCTCACGCAATGAATTGCCTGGCTAGCAAACGCCTCGTTGATCTCCCACAGCCCGACGTCGTCGCTGTGCAGCCCTGTTTGCTCCAAAAGTTTGGGAATCGCAACCGCCGGGCCAATACCCATCTCATCGGGTTTGCATCCGACTATGGAGCTACCAGCCCACTTTCCAATGATGGAGCCAGAAAGCCCAAGAGCAGTAGCTGTAGAGCGGCGCATCATCAATGTTGCGGCTGCACCATCGGAGATTTGGGATGAGTTTCCGGCCGTAGACGTGCCATCTGCTTTGAAAGCTGGCTTCAGCTTTACCATCCCCTCCAAACTCGCATTCGCCCTGATACCATCATCCTTTGTGACAGTAATCGTCTGTTCCTCTCCAATCTTGTTGCCCTGCTTATCCACTTCTTGAAAGCGGGTGGTAACAGGCACAGTTTGCCCGTCAAACTTCCCTGCTTCCTGCGCCGCAAGTGCCCGTCGATGGGACTCCACAGCCAACGCGTCCTGGTCAGCCCGATTGACACCATATCGCTCCGCCACATTCTCAGATGTAAGGCCCATAGGCATAATGCAATCCTTCGCATCCTTTTGGTCGGTTTCTCGCAATTGAGGCCAGAGATCCTCAGGGATGGCACGGCTCCCATAGTTCCTCGTCATGCTCTCCATCCCTCCTCCAATGGCCACATCGGTCATCCCACTCTGTATACCTTGGGCAGCGGTTGTAATGGCTGTCAGACCTGAGGCACAGGCGCGGTTAACAGTGTAGAAACTAGTCGAAGAAGGGTACCCAGAGGCGTTCATGGCCATGCGGCCGGCCTTGGAGCCGCCCAGTTCGCTGAGGACAGTACCGACAGCAACATCATTGGTGAGTGCAGGGTCGAGATTCGGGTTGGCTGCCAGGGTAGCACGCAGAACAGCGGAGAGTAATTCTTCAGGGTATGCGTCCTTGAAGGCACCGCGGTTGGCGCGGGTGATTGATGTTCGTAGAGAGGAGAGTATCACGATGTCGTCTGCATTTTTGGCCAAGATGTTCTTGAGGCCTCTTCTTGCGAGTGTCGACATCTTGCTGGTATGAGGGCTTTGAGAAAGGAATAATAGAAAGGATTGTAGGATCACAAATGAAATAGAACTTCCCTGTATATACAATTCCCGAGGAAGGGAGCCCCATTGGGGTTGGCCTGATACTCTCGTTCTCAATAGTACTCCAAAGAGGGATCATCGGCAAGGCCTCCGGCTCAGGTGTATACCGGCAAAAGAGTTACCCGTGGTCACATGACCATTTTATTGGATTGAACATTATTAGAATTACACGGGAGAAAGTAGGAGTGCAGTTTGATCGCATATAACGGATGATAATGGACGTACTTATACATCTACATTTCGCTAGCCTACAATAATATACACCATCTACAGCCCCAAAATCTAGTTGTTACTATGTCCCAGAACAGGAAGCCCTCTTGCCTCCAGCTCCTTCTCAATGACCTTCCATCTCCCAACCGACTTCTCCTTGTCAACCGGGGTCACTCTCCGTGCGTGAACCTTGACGTTGGGCAAGTCAAAAAGAGTGTGCCTTTGTGCTATGGCCTCGATGACCTTCTTTGGCTTGGGTGGTGTGGCCATGAATCCAAGGAGATCCGATGCGTTCTTGGAGGCATTGATGTTTGAATCGGACAGGCGGATTCCAGTCAGCTGCAGCACGCGCTTGACAACCTTACGTTTGTTAGTATATGTGTCAACAGGAACAGAAATTACAAGAGAGACTCACAGTGAACTTGACTTCTGGGTCATTGAGAGAGACACTGAGCCAGGTTGGGTCCCAACTCTCAACTGCACTTTGTACATGCGACTTGTGTAGAGGGTCGACAGTGGATCTGTCTGCAGCAACGTCCGCCTCCGAGTCGGTTGGGTCAGCCTTAACGGCTGTCTCATCCTCAACTATCGTTTCGTCGACTGGCTCCTTCACCCGTGGCGCCAAGGAGTCTGAAATCTCCTGTAAACCGACATTTTGTGGGAGGCTCAACTTGGCTCCTCCGTCTGCCACGACTATCTGTACTTCGGTCGTAATATCGTGCCCAACATCGGAATTGGCGAGCTTGGACAATGGTTGATCCGCATCACGAAGAACGAAGACTTCCACAACAGCGCGATGGAGGGCCGCGGTCAGCTCGTACGGATCCGTAACCTTCTGCTGCGGAATGTATCCATCGTAGTTGGGTTCCTGCCTCCCACTCCACCAGACTCCCCTTCCTCCCACTTCTTCCAACCCAGCCCAGTTATCGGCCGGTTCGTATGCGGACATATCCCAATCCTCAGCGGGTGAGGTTGAAGACTCTTCGACGCCAGTCTCTCCCTTTTTTGCTTTTCTCTCCGCCTCGTAGATTTCTGCCGCACCGGGCCCTCCGTAAGGATCCGCGGCTCCAGGTGGCTTGTCTGTTCCCCAAATCTTCTTGCGCCATTTCTCCATGTCGACGGCTTTTAAGCTCGCACGGGTTGAGAAGGGAGCGGCATGTTGGCGGCAGGCCGCGCACGTAAACTGCGTCGAAGACGGTGTTGATAGAATTCGGCCGATGGCTCGTTCAGCTCGTGCTACCCGTCGCATCGTGTGTCGTGTGCGTTTGGGCAAGAATGGCAGTGTTGGAACGGACTTATTTTATTTCGACCCCGAATGCCCATGAAGTTTTGGCCAACAACGGCTAGAAGCCAATGCTCACGGCGCTAGACCATTTCGGGAGCAACGCGATTATCCCAACTCGTAGCCTTGGTAGCATATGATACACTTCATCGTTCAATCCATCTTTCAAGTATCGCAAGAATAAGAATATTATTGAGTTTTAGTTCCAGAGAAGCCTATAATCTCACATCTGACGATTACTGCGCACCGCCTGTTGTTATCCACAGGACCCGACAACTTCCACAGCATAAAGTGTGAGCTTCATATCGTGATGCAGTTCCAAGCTCTCCTCGCCGCGTGCTTCGCCCTCTTCATCACCGTGTCTTGTGCTTGTGAGTCCCTTTTATTGTCAGATTCTATGGCCATATCAATTTCAATCGCTGATTAGCCCTCTAGCGCCTCCTTCCTTCTGCAAATGCACCTGCTTCACAAATAGCACAATCATCGAACTTACCCCGAAAACCACATCTCAGTCATCGAACCTCCTCAACCGATTCTCGCCGGAGCCCCCCGAATCACTAGATCGACGTGCTGCCTCCTCTGCTGACTGCAGCCAATGTAACCGCGCGTTTTGTATCGCGCAGAACCTCCCTATCTGCAAGAATGCCGAGGAGAAGGACATATTTACAGCGTGCTTCCAAAGGGATAGCAGAAAGGACCAGATTATCGTGCTAGCATTTATCTGCACTACGCTAGGACTACTCGGCTGGGCCGCTGGATCGAAAGTGGTAGAGAAGAGGAGGGCGGGAGGGCTTGGCTTGTTCAGTCGAAGTGCCTCGCGACGAGACGACCAAGGGGCATATGCGCCAGTGAATAGCAACTAATCTGGACCAGAGATGGTATTCAGTAAGGCATGGATAATTGGGGCGTTGGCGCGATGCACACGAATAGACGCAAAGTCAATCTATACATAGACGGCGATCTAAAGCAGAGAATGGGAAGGCCTTACCTGCCGGCCGAAGTACAAAGCTGTTCATGGGAGACCAAGCTGTGGGATGAATCGCAAGCTTAATCGGATAAAGCCTATCATCTAACTTTTGGAAAGTGCCAGAGTCTGGGAGGCCAGAAGGGATATGTCACATCCATACTGTGATCGGATCGGAACCTGTATCAAGTATATCAAAATGGACAAATGGGTTACGCATAGTAAATGTCACGGCAAAAATATCCACAATCAAAGGCATCGTTTGCCGCTTTTTCTGCACGAGTGGTAACGCTAACAACAAAACTTTTCGGAACTGCATTTATTACGCAGCAGCGTTGAGCTTCCTTCTCGCCCTCACGGCTTCGGCTAGATCCTCCAGCGTCGCGACAGTGGATTCCCAGTCGATGCAAGCATCGGTGATGGAGACGCCCTTCTTCAAGCCAGCCGGACCCTCGGCGGGGACCTTTTGGTTGCCCTCGTTGATGTTCGACTCAATCATAGCGCCAATGATCGACTTCTCACCAGCACGAAGCTGGTCGCCAATGACCTTTGCAACGCCCGGTTGGTTGCGGTGATCCTTGTTGGAGTTGCCTGCAGCAGTTAGTATAAGTCATTGATTTCGATTTGGGGTGTGCATACCGTGCGAGCAATCGATCATGATAGCCTGCTTCTGTCCCTTCTTCTCCAAAGTGTCCTTGGTCAACTTGACGTTTTCGGCATCAAAATTTGTGCCTCTGGTGCCGCCACGGAGGATGATGAATCCGTGCTGGTTCCCTGCAGTTCTCGTGATAGCCGCAAGGCCTTGCTTCGTGACACCCATGAAATGGTGCTTGGCAGCGGCAGATCCGATGGCGTCGATGGCAACAGTCAAACTGCCATCCGTGCCGTTCTTGAAGCCAACCGGGAAGGAAAGGCCAGACGCAAGCTCGCGATGAAGTTGAGACTCTGTAGTGCGCGCGCCGATAGCTCCGAGGGAGATCAGGTCCGCGAGGAATTGTGGGGAGATGGTGTCGAGCATTTCGCTGGCAATCGGCATGCCGGACGATGTCAGGTCGCAGAAGAGTTGACGGGATACACGAAGGCCCTTGTTGATCTTGAAGGTCTCGTCGATATCTGGGTCATTGATTAACCCTTTCCAGCCCACAGTTGTGCGTGGCTTCTCGAGGTAAGCACGCATGATAATGCATAGATCACCAGAGAGCTTGTCGGAGAGGGCCTTGAGGCGCTGGCAGTACTCGACAGCGGTGGCGGGGTCGTGGATGGAGCATGGACCGCAGATTACGAGAAGGCGGTCGGACGTGCCCATGATGATCTCAACGGCATCCTTACGACCTTTAATAACGGTCTGAAGGGCAGCCTTTGTGATGGGGATCTCGGAGATCAGTAACTCTGGCTGGATCAGTGGATCTTGGCCGAGGACTGAGGTTGAAGATTAGCTCTAGCAATTTGGCCATACGCTTTCATGGGGAACTTGCCGCGAGTGTCATCGCTGACCTCATGTTCAGGAGAAGACATGGCGGGTATAGGAGGCGTGCAACAGTGAGTTGTGTGGATGTGGTTTTTATGTTGTATTCAAAGGTGAGGAAGAAGTAGCCAACCAAGATATGTGTATGTGTCGGCAAATGACCAATTGCTGTCCTTAGATTACCACAATGTCAACATCAAGCTCCAAAATGACCAATTTTCTAAAATGTTCTAGCAGGTAATATATAAACAATATATGTAGAGATATGAAGTTCGTTTTCCTACAGGTCGGGGCCAAGTCAGGAATGTTCTCAGCCTATGACTCTAGCACATCGTAATACACACCACATTAACCCCACCAACATGTGTTCGGAGCAAACTCGGTGTGGGCAAATTCTTTTTCGCATTCGTCTCACCGCCTTGATCTTAGCCGTATATCGGGGTCCACAAGGTTTCTTACCTAAGCAAGGCTGACGGCGCCAGGAACACTAGGGTAAACATTGTGTCGTCGGAGGGACATATCTCCGCGACATACCCGCCTGGATGTAGGCTTCCCGAAATCCAAAACACCAAGCACATGTGGATGAGGCAAAAGTGAAACTGATTGTCCATCTTGCTTCCAGTCGCTTGCCTGAATGTGCCAGCGACGACGAGAAGACTCGTCCGCTTGAGACTGCGCCGCAGGAGGGATAAAGGGTTGATTAGTGACCATTCCCCCACCAGGCTCCGCCATCGACCACGTCTCCAGCGCTGTCTAAGCCTCCCTCTACCGCCCCTTCAACAGGAACATTCATCCCAACAATCAAACATCGCACATACTCGGGGTAAATTGTCATTGCGACTTGAATCTCAATGTATCCTGCTACGAGTATTTCAAACTCTAGAAAGCGAAACCGGCAGGAAGATGACGATGCCACGCTTCAAGGCTTCAGCGAGCACCGGCGTATCATCATGGCGCGCGATAACACCAAACGATCCTCCATCGCCTCAGAGTTCATCTCCCAAAACCAGATCACGTCCTCTCTTGCCATCCGGCCGCTAACTAACTCTCCTCCTCGCCCTCGGAGCAATGCCATGTCCCAACCAAGAGGGGCCGAGATTACTCCAAACGGTTCGGACAGCGAAGACCGTCCAAATGTTTCATGGGCCAATCCATATAACACTTCGCCGGCTGTTCCGAATCTCTACGGGCAGGTTCTGCCCCAAGAAGCCTCACTTTCCGGCTGGCATAACAGCCTGCAGGCGGCGTCGCAAGGATCGGAAGGGCAAGATTCTATGGATATCGATGAGAACATGGATGATAGCCCACAACTATCGCACTCTTCCCACACGGACCCATCCAATAAACATGCTGGCCGCATCGCAACGCCTATTACTGGCCACTTTTCGTCCCATGTCCGAACGAGCAATCGTGGCCTACCTATCGAGGAAGCGACCAGCCGACTGAAATATGACCGTCGCCTCCCCAGCCCCATCAGTGAGGATGAATCCAGTCACAAAGTCCAGACTGCCTTTATGGCGGATACACAGATGGATATTGAAACACAAACGCCCCGAGGAGACGGCCTAAAGAAGTATGGTTCGAGCAAGCTTGGTGTCAGGAATCTAGGCCATGTGTCAACAGGGATGGGCGATGGCTTCGGGAGCAATGCTAAGAAATTAAGCATGGGATACAAGAGTGATTGTGAGAAGTGTCAGCAGAGGGTTCCAGGTCATTATATGCATCTTGTCGCATGATATGGGACAGACCAGCTAGACAACAGGTAACTGGGTGTCTTGCGTTGGCGGATCAACGACAGGAGCTTGCAGCAAACAATACATATGCTTGCTGAGCATTAATGAGCAGGGGCAATTAATTGCAATTCATTAATAGAGAGGCTATTGGACAGCCCAAATCATGATTATTTCAGAACGCGTTTGGTCGTTCAGGATCGGTATCTTTTGTGCAGGGTCACAGGGCTACCACCTAGCTGTAGCATAGCGTGTGAACAATAATACTAGGTTGCAATAGATATTTACCTACAGAAAAGCAAGGTGTCATAATTCAGCTAGTACACGCTCAACATGAAATAATACAACTGGCAGAAGCACTCCTTTATTAGTTGTCTGGCCAGCATTTGACAGGATCACGTGATTATATTGGAGGCTGTGATCTAAAAATAAACAGGATCCGCATGCATCTGGGCCAAGCTAAATACAGATTCTCCGTTACAATACGAGATTCCATTTCCTCACAGCGAGAGCGCTTTCTAATTCTCACAATTATCTTCTTGTTCGCCCTTCGTTATTTCGATTGTATTATCTATTTCGCAGTTCTGCCTTCACTCGCTCGCTCGGCGACGCTCATCCTACTTTCTCTCAACAACGCACAGTGTGGGACAGGGGTAAACACGTCTCGTTCTGACAACGAATTTTGAACCGCGCCATCCGACTGCCACTATCCTCACCGAGAGATACCCTGTACACTTATAATCACTACTTGAGAGGATATATTCAGGTCAGTATCAGTGGCAACGGCCCTGCCTAACTTAGGGAACGTCGTTTTGCTTCCGGCCAGCCCCCAAAATGAGGTCAACAACGTCATTTCTCATCTACGCGACCTTTCTTGTATTACTCTCGACGTTTACTGCAGCATGGCCGTGGCCAAGCTTCTTTCCTGAGATTGATTCTCTTATCGTGCGCGCCGATGATGACCGTAGGTTTGCCCATTTCTTGGTCTGGGAGATACTAACCACATTCCAGAATCGAACAAGGAAACTGCCTCCGAAACTGCCTCCGAAACCAATACCTCACCAACGCAGACACCCACCTCTGGCAAACAGAAGTCATCCAGTGTTTCCGTTACGAAAGTGTCTTCATCCGCCAAATCTACCAAATCCGCCACTCATACGTCCTATGACCAGCGACTTCCAGCTGGTGGTATAACTCTTCTCAGCCCAGAATCGACGTCCGGTTTGCCCATCTTTAAGATTGGTGACAAGGCCACTTTTGACTTCAACTTCACCTCTCTATCCGCAACTCCCACGGCGCTGAACATCTTGGCCACATGCACACTGAACCAAGCACTGTATACAATTGCCATGAACCAGACAGTCAACATGACTGCCACGACACAAGAGGCCGTGTGGGATTCCAACGGATATGAGACCAGCAGTGCACCTTTGGTGGTGGCAACATACACCCTGATTATGTATGACTCTGACGGCAGCGAAAGTGATGTTCCAGAAGCTGGCTATCTAGCCCCGTTCAAAAGCTTCACATTCGGGTTGTATAATCGTCAGGATTATTCGGATGATTCAGGGGGCGTACCATGCATATCGTGCAGCGGTGCATTCGGCTCATTGGAGCGCAACGCACTCGGTTTTATGTTCGGGATGAGCATCATCACAGTGTTTACTTTCACGTGGTTTGTCAATGGATTGAATGTTATTTGGTAATTCATCTACATATTTGGTAAAGCTGAGGAATATAAGGGGATAAGTTGGCGTATTAATTGCAGAGTCGGTTGGGAGGGAGGGACTTGCTTGGTCTGTTTTAGCATAGGGTTTATGAGGCAAAGGAACCTGGCGCCGTGCGAAGTTTCGTGTTATGATTTTGGTTAGCATAGACAGCGCAGCGAGCAGATATTTAATGAATTAATCAACGCAGACGTTGCATTCTACTGTATCCGGGTAATCTACGATGTCCATTCCCAGGGTATATCCACCTCCCAATTCCAATCTCGTTCAGGAAAAACACTATATCAACTTTAAGCTGAATCCGCCACCCTTCTCTTCCTCTTCTCGGCCTGCAAATATCCCGCTGAAATCAATACTCTGAAGACCTGGGGCATCGCCGCGAATAGGAGCATTCGGTGTGTGCCGCCTCCGTTTCTCCAGTCCTGCCTTGGAAGGGAAGGTGGGGAACATTGCCGTACTCTTCATCTTCGGATCTTCCCTGAAATATGGCGAGTCCAGAACCTCCTGTGCAGACGGACGCCCTCCTGGGTTCAGGCTTAACAGGCTTGATAATAAGTTACTGCCTGCCGTAGTGAGGAATGGGAACTTGCTCCTTATCACCGAGCCGTGCGTAGCTGGATTCTTTGGCAGACGCAAACTCCGCGCGTTCGGTAGGCGGCGAAAGCCAGGCCATGATTCCTCCGTCGGGATGCCACAAAGCTCGAAAATTTTCGAGAGCTCGTCCACCTCATTCTTGCCTTGTAGCAGCGGCTCGCGTGTGAGCAGCTCACCAAATATGCACCCGACAGACCACATGTCCATGTCTGTGCCGTACTTTTCCGCACCAAGTAATAGCTCGGGGGCCCGGTACCAGAGGGTGACGACAAGTTGTGTGAGTTTCGGGCTGGGGTCGCCGTAGTACCGCGCCATGCCAAAATCTGCTATCTTGAGGATGCCTCGATTGTTGAGAAGAAGATTGGAAGTTTTGAGATCCCGGTGGAGGATCCAATTCGAATGGAGATACGCCACCCCCGATACCAGCTGGTGGAAGAGGGTCTTGGTTTCGGAAGGGAGGAACGGTTCCGAGAGATCTTCGAGGAGGGTTTTGAGGTCGTGCTCTAGGAAGTCAAGGACAAGGAAGATGCTGTTTCTTGTTAGTGCCAGTACCCAGACGGGATAATGGGGTTTACTACGTACTTCTCAATCTTGCTGGTGTCCTCGCCAACTACTATCTCTTGTAGGTGCACAATGTTGGGATGTGAGCAATCCATCAGAGTTTGGATCTCTCGTAACCCTGTGACTGGCACACCATCCTGTGCATTTTCCATTTTGAGTCTCTTTAACGCCACAACCTTACCCGTGATCGAGTCTTTTGCCCGCGATACCCATCCGTATGCTCCCTCCTCAATATCGTTCAGCTTCTCGAAATCCTCGACGCTGCGACATTTCTTCCACTCAGAGCCGGGAAACCTCAGCAACTTGGCCTGCCCGCTCTTCGTCTGCCCAGCCAATTCTGGAGATAACCTGCGCCTCTTCGCCGGCCGGTTCGCCAGCTCGGTATGCTCTGGTTGTGTCTCTTGCGCGCGCAAGGCTTCTAGCCGCTGTTGCTCAGCGGCGGCTGCAGTAGCTTCGTCAGCCTTCCGCTGCTTCTCGGCCTTTGCCCGCTTCTTTTCTTCCTTTTCGCGTTTGCGCTGGGTATCCAGGGCGGCATCCTCTTCATCGTCCGCCCAGCGGGATTTTGTTGGTCCTGCCATCTATGTCGGTGGGCGATTGTCGTTGAAGGCTGGTGCAGCCAGGTCTGTCGCGAGATAAACTTTGGGTGGAGCTCAGGATAGCTTATCGCGAAAATGTCCAGGCACGTACGACAAGTCGCCGACGACAACCGTTTCCTGCGATGTGAGGTTGGCGTGTAATAACATGAGATCCAATGTTCTATTAGCGACAAGGGCCTGCATGAGGCAGGTCCAGAGGAGCAAGACTTCACCAGCGCAATTGTCACTGTCCTCGAGGCGGTGGCTGTCGACTGGCGACGATCGGAAATGGTCAACACCTCTGGCAAAACAGCTCTCAGAAGCTATCACAGTAAGAGCAATCCATTCAAACTCATTACAGACTGACCTTTTATAGGCTACTGGACCAGTTCCATTGGCGAGCTTCATGCGAATGTGTTTGACTGCAGACCTTGGTGGTTATTACATGTCGAAACAAGAAGGTCGCGATCCATTTGGTCAGAAGGGCGACTTCGTTACATCTCCAGAAATATCACAAGTCTTTGGCGAGCTGATTGGTATATGGTTTGTGGCGGAGTGGATGGCACAGGGGAAGAAAGGCACTGGCGTAGAGCTCGTTGAAATTGGCCCAGGAAGGGGGACCTTGATGGATGATATGCTTCGAGTTAGTATTGCCGGACATCCACATCGCAAAGCTAACCTTCTATAGACTATTCAGAACTTCAAACCGATGGTTTCTGCCATTGAGGCCGTATATATGGTGGAGGCAAGCCCAGCGTTGCGGGAAACACAGAGGCAGGTCCTATGTGGAGATAATCCGATGGAGGATCACGAAATTGGCTTCAGGAGCATAAGCAAATACGCCAACATTCCCATAATATGGACTGAGAATATTCGCTTTGTTCCATCCTCTCCCTCTAAATCACCATTTATTATCGCCCACGAATTCTTCGATGCTCTGCCGATCCACGCGTTTCAATCGGTTGCTCCATCCCAAGTTCCGCAAACTAAGATTGAGACTCCTACAGGCGTTCATGACCTTGCGCCCGAAGTTGCCAAAAGCTCTGCAGCAAAAGAACCTCAGTGGCGTGAATTGGTGGTTTCTCCTGCACCTCCAAATTCGACTCACGAAGACCTCGGCACGCCAGTATCGGAACGAGACCTCTATCCACCCCCAGAGTTCGAGCTTACCCTTTCTAAGGCTTCTACGCCACACAGTTTGTATCTCCCGGAGATATCGGATCGGTACAAGGCTCTTAGGAAGTCTCCAGGCTCGCTGATTGAGGTTTCGCCAGAGTCTCACGCCTACATGGAACAGATTGCGAAACGGATAGGTGGATCGGCTGCTGAGCCAAAAGCAGAACCATCGGGTGCTGCATTGATCTTGGATTATGGCCCAGCCGATACCATACCGGTCAATTCTTTGCGTGGAATTAAAGGCCACCAACGTGTATCCCCTCTGAGCTTGCCAGGTCTTGTCGATCTCTCTGCGGATGTTGATTTCATGTCCCTAGCGGAGACTGCACTAAAGGCATCTCTTGGGGTTGAAGTGTATGGCCCCGTTGAGCAGGGATTTTTTCTTCTGGGGATGGGCATTAAAGAGAGGGCTGAAATGCTGTTGAAAGGCAGCACCCTTGATGAAGGAAAGAAGCAACGAGTAGACGGTGCTTGGAAACGCCTTATCGACCGGGGCCCAAGCGGTATGGGGAAGGTGTATAAGGCTATGGCTGTTGTTCCAGAAACGGGCGGAAAACGCCCACCTGTTGGATTCGGCGGAGGGATATCACCATGATGGGCCACGATGTACTGTATGATAAGTGTCATGTACAATATATTACAAAGTCTAATACTCACGTTCATAAGAGTCTCACATAACCCGCTGTAACTAACATCACCTACTTTGATTGTCTGATGCAGACCCACGAGTGGATGGCTTTCCCCTTTATTTATTTTGCTGTGATCAAAACATGGTATCTAACTCTCAAGTTGGTGTCTGGTTTGACTTAGTGCGTGCCAGCACCACTAATTCACATCTGACAGTGAATTTACAGTGAGTAGGTCATTTCATCCAAACGTGTCTAATTTATAGGGCAAGCTTATGTATGACACGATCGTAGCGGTTTATGGTCACCAGTAGTGCTTTCTCACGAACACGGCCATGAATATTCAAGCCCATAGTCAACAAAATTATAAAATATGTGCAAGTACCCTCTTCCAATATTGGTAACCCAAACCCCAACCGCATAGTTTTACACGCTTACACCGTGGTCGCCTACTCCATATCAAGCTCACCAATCGTTGCTAGGTATAACATGGGTGGAGAGAAGAAGTGCGCGGGATTTTGCATCCAACTGTTGCTCTTTTAACGACATCCTCTGAGAGTCTCCTGGCTATAAGCTTGACTTTGATGTCATCCAAACATGCCGCCTCCTCGGCAGCGGTGGCCACCTGCGCAGAAAGGGGAACTCTCACAATCCTTGTTTCAACCGACACTATACTCACAACGCTACCTTGGGTTACAAAGACACTGTATAAGGTCTTCGAGTACACGTTAACTGAAAGTGATGGCATAGGGCTGACTACATCAAATGACGTCCTGACCGTTCCAGTCAGATCAACCCCTACTGGGACCAAATTTGAAGTGGTTACATATACAAGATGTATAGGTGAAGTTATGATGGTTCCTACGACGCCTATGGGCTCTTCTTCTTTATCTTCGATGGTATCAACGCCTACTACGATGGCAATGCCTTCAGAAGCAAGCCCTGGCCCTCAGCCTGGTGATAACAAAACTTTGCTCATAGCAGCCACAGTTGGCAGTATCAGTATGGTTTTCATCCTGGCAACTGCCTTGGCTTTCTGGATACGACATCGCACCCGAAGGAAGAAGTTAGAGCTTGTTTCTCGCAAAGATCTCACGGAGGCAGCAGGCTCCTCGCTATTTCCTGGTGGGGGTACTCACAAGAAGTTTTCCATTGGCACTACGATAGATGGTACAGCCTCTACCAATCCGACGCTGGTTGACTACGTTGGTCTGATGCCCTCCGTTTCGCAGAGGAACCTTGTTGAACCTGCGACGGATGTTCAAAGTGCAGTCGATGCGGATTGGTCGAATGTTAGGCGTTCGCCAATAACCCGTCCAGCAGAACGCGTACATGGCATGAATAGTCAGTACCTGCGGCCAAACCGAGTGTCTACACGACCGTCTCAAAACCGACGTCCATATACTGCAAATTACAACTCGTCTTACTCTCGAGACGGCTCGGGGGTTGTGTCGGAAATGCCCACAGCTGAGAGCTACACGTCACGGGGCACCAGTGCATTTCTGCGGCCAAGAGAGGGTGAACGAGCCCCGAATAGAGGAGCCTCCTACGGTCCATCGCAGGAGCAGATCCTGTTGCCGACGGTGTACTCTCCAGATTCAGCCAGGTCAGCCGTACCAGTTCAAGAAAGGGGCGATGAAAGACACCCTTCCCAGCAAACTGCAGACAATCATCTCCCACGCTCGCCCAGTCGTGAGTGGGCGTGGGCAGAGGCATTGCAGAGACTCGAGGGTATTCATGAGCGCCGTCCTGTTGACATCACGCGGGATCCGGCAGGGGATAGCCAGGTTACAATAACTCAGAATGAATTTGATGGCCAACATGACGAAGGGTCGGCGATGAGTGAGGGCGATTACGAAACAGTTATCTATGAATCTGACGGCGAAAGCAGAGCTCGGTCAATGAGAGGACCTGGGAGGGATAACACCGACGAGAGTGTCTTCAGTGTGGATGCGGTGGTGAGGAGAATCGCCAACGAACCGCCCAGGGAGAGGGTTAGGAGGTAACCTCCATGAAATCAGATCGAATAGCGGCGTCAGAGATGAAAGCTGGGCGATGATATATGACTTAACGCAGGGAGCAGTGAATTTTTGGAGATTTGGTTTACGAGGAGAGTTAGAACCGCAGTTTCTTCTGGCGTTTCCCCAGGTGGAATTTTATTAATTATGATAGCATGGAAAGTTGGGAGGCTACAGTTTACCAGTTCTTGGTGCACCAGTTTTATTCTCCTTCGTTTTTAACGGCGGGTAGTTTATTGTCACCTAGCTTATTAGAACACCCACAGTGCCGGTTTCCAGATCGATGATATTTCTCCTAGCACAGTGGTTAATTTTTACATCATAATGGCAGTTTTTAAGATATATCTTAAATGAGGCTTTGAAGACTTATTCCGCCAGTCTATTGTGCAACGAAATTATGTTGAAATAGAGATTTCACCAAAAGCCCCCCGTATTCCAACGATAGCTATGTTTACATGGCTATTGTTTCTGTCCATATTTGGCTACATACTCCAAGGTTTGAAAGCAGGTTGGGTTCTTGTTGACGTTTCCCCTGTTGACCGCCACTATACTGCCAGGATTTACCGCCAATCATCATGTGGCAGCAAAGAAGATGGGCGACGAAGAACAGGCACAATCTCAATATTATTGATATGTAGCATAGTTGACGCTTCATATCGGAGTTTATTCTTTCCTCCAAAGTAGAAGCCACCGAGATTATTGTGCAAAGAGGGTGGTGGAAATGTCGGGTTATTAACCTCGGGGAGTTTTGGTGGACACGCAATCACGAGCCAGAATAACCAACGAAATACTTTCGCCGGAGCGGGACAACCAGAAATATATAGACCCCTCACCTGAATATCACCTGTTCTGAACTTCTTCCACTAGCATCCCACCACCCCAAAAAGCTCTCTTCGCAACTTCGCTAGCTACCAGCCTTCATCTGACTTCATTACAGTGTGACCAATTGACCGTGACTCTTGTCAAATTTATACCCGAGCCTTTCCGTTTCTCGTATTAATTAGCTAAGGATTGAACCAACCTGCCTGCGTCGCACACCCCTCCTGACATTATGGCCACCCCTACTCCTTTTCAAATCAACGTCTCGGAATCCTCTATAAAGACTCTCCACGACAAGTTAAGCCTGGCTACATTCCCAGACGAGCTTACTGACGCAAATTGGGAACTCGGCACCCCCCTCTCTCACGTGCAGCGATTGTCGGAATACTGGCGTGATGGCTTCGACTGGCGCGCGCAAGAAGCCAAACTGAACCAACTGCCTCAATTCACTACTAAAATCGCCGCTGAGAGGTTTGGGGAACTGGATGTCCATTTTGTACACCAGAAGAGCAAGGTGAATGGGGCGATTCCGCTGTTATTTGTCCATGGCTGTGAGTTTGGTTCTATAATACGCTGTTTCCATTTGATAAATGTTAGAAACGGGCGGCGGAGAATTATATACACAACCTGAAGCTAATATTTTTTAGGGCCTGGAAGCTTCATAGAAGTAACTAAGCTGCTCCCCATCCTGACGGCAGGTTCAGAGACCCAGCCAGCTTTCCACGTTGTTGCGCCGTCTCTCCCAGGGTTTGGATTCTCCGACGGCCCAAAAGAGGTATGCATTTGCCAGCAAAAATCCTCCTCGAAACTACTCTCACAGTCTACAGAGAGGATTCGGCCTAAAGCAACATGCTGAAACGGCGCATAATCTTATGCTGTCTCTGGGCTATGATGAATATGGTATGTCCAACTCAAGTATCCTGTCTCCTAGTTAACAAGGCGCAGTAACCCAGGGTGGCGACTGGGGCGGCTTCATCACTCGATCACAGGGCCTCCTATACCCCCAATCAGTCAAAGCCTCTCACCTCAACTTTTTCCCCACAGTCCCCTCTGTAACCAATGCCATCTACCATCCTATCACCACCCTTCAGGTAATGTTTAACTTCCTAACGAATTACGCCGAAGGTCGCAAGCGCCTTGCAAGAACCTTCACCTTTCTTCAAGCTGGGAGTGGCTACAGCAATATCCAAGGTTCGAGGCCACAGACGATCGGTTACGCCCAAGCCGATTCCCCCGTCGCCTTGCTCGCCTGGATTTACGAGAAACTGCACGACTGGACAGACGCGTACCCCTGGACGGATGACGAGGTCCTGACCTGGGTGAGTATCTATTGGTTCTCGGCTGCCGGACCGGCCGCCTCGAGCCGTATCTACCACGAGGCTAGAGCGCCAGATGTCAAATCAGCGAACGGGGATATTCACCTTATCCAGACCGCCAGAGATTATAGCTCTGGGCCGAAGTTTGGATTGTCCCATTTTCCTAAGGAGGTGATGCCGATGCCATATTCATGGGCCCGCATGGTGGGGAATGTAGTGCAGGAGGTAGAGCACGAGTCAGGTGGGCACTTTGCTGCATGGGAGAAACCCGAGGAACTATGTGGTGATTTGAGAAAGATGTTCTCTAAAGATGGATCATGTTATGGGATCGTCAAAGGGAGGGATGGGTATGTGAGCAGTACCATGTAAGCCGTGGTGAGACCACAGGAGTGGGCTTCATATGAAGTGCCGTGACGTTCGAAGTGGGTATGTAAAGAGGGTTGCAGTATGCATAACTAGGTTATCGCACACCGTACAACAAACCCCGGTCCATGAGTGATCTAGAGCTTCCTCATGCAACGAATCGTCTACAAAACAAAGCAAACTAGGTGCATGGTTGGGTCTGTTATACAGTGTGGCTAAGTAACACCCAAATATTCTTAATATATCTTAAGTGAAAAGCCAATTGGGCGCTTCATGGTGCCCGAAGTATTCAAAAATATAAAATGCGGGAGGATCGCGGCTTAATGGCGGCTGGATAGAGGACCAATATAACGGGAGCTCCCAGCTCACTTACCTCAGTGATTCTTTCTTCTGATCGTCGTCGACCTGGAAGCGCCACCGTCGCACAGAACAGCCGTACACAATGCTGCAACTAAGTAGTGATTTGTAGTGCAAGTATGCCAGCACGGTCGATAGGGAGGTATCTATTGAAATATTTCCGGAGAACTAATCGGCTCATGTTCTGAAGCTGAGGGCATCGGATGGATTCCGCCCGGGTCAAGTCGTAACTTACGGACGGGGACAGGCGGGCGTTCGCGGCAAAAGCTTGTTGTGTAACGCCAACAAATGTTGGATATCGCGCAAGCAGGTGCAGTTGCGCGCCCAGGATAGGATGATTTATTGACGCACCCGGATATGGACCTAGTTGGTGTCAGTGCGCCGCCCGCCCCCGGAAGTTGCAGCGGGGGCCAAGGATACCATGCCGGAGATCAGTCGATCATTTATGCAGGCGCCAGACAGGGCACTTCCTGATTTGGACTTGACGGCGGCCGGTATGGGAAAAAGGATGCCATCGGCGGCCCTGGAGCGACAGAACCACCCATTACCAGCACATTGGGTCTCGAATCTACAACAGTAGGGTTTATTGGGGGACCTGCTGGCCTGCATGGTTAGTTATGAAGGAGGTATTTCCGAAAATGATATACTCTGAGGTTGCATTGTTGGTTCTGCTGTTGGATCGTCGGGCTTGTAATATCTGTGTGTTGGTTTCGTTGGCCGAAATGCGCGCTGCAAAAATGTGAGGAAAATATAATACGACAGACTCGAAAGCTGAGGCTTGATGTGGAAGCAGTGCGGCCTCATCTTTCCAGATACAGACAGGCCGGCATGAGCATGCGCAGACAGGACCAGGACCGTAGCCGCCCTCCATGTCTCTCCACCATTATCGGTCAGGTTCGAGGATCCACTACTTCCTTGTAAGCAATCCATTCGCCATACATTAGTACTTGCAGCGCACGTACCGAACCCATACGGCAATGTTGTAGTCGGCCAATTGGGCATGATTCCGTCTCTGTCATTGTCCACCCATCCATCTGATCTGGAACAATCTTTGCAAATACGTACATACTGTGCAGTTCACAGTGACACATCCACAAAAAATGCCCACGCGCGGTCATGGTATGCATACATAGTACAGCGTGCATATTTCTCGCGGTGTACAGTACAATCTTGCCCTTGTTGAACTGCTTCTCAATATCCTCCGTGTTGTCGGGGGAGAGTCAGGAAGCCGTGGCCCGGAATTGCTCCACGCAATTAGGGTTCACATTTTGCAAAATTTTGCGAGAGAAGCAATTTAGGGGCAAGAAGTGCTGCCGTGCAATAAGTATATCAGCTTAGCCGTGTGCAAATGATGTCTGGCATTCTGAGACCACGACGATCTTGACCAACGATTCCCCACCGGTTCGGGGTTGGTGCCGCCGGTACTCACGTACCGCCGATTAAAACGCCGGCAAGGAGCAGTCTACATTCAGATAGTCTGACCTGATCCGTACTCGGAACGGCACCCGGCTCCCCATGAGACACACAATACAGACCTGTTAGCTATTGCCGAATGCTAATTCGATCCTCATTCCACCCACAAACTATCAGCCCTCGCGGGGCGTTTGCTCACAGTTCTGATGGCCGAAAGGGGGATAGTATCTTGGTTGGTGCTTCGGGCGTAGGTCCCCTTCACTCACAAAATAATCGCTATACAGTCTAACATGAATGGAATGAATAGACATGTCAGACTATGCATTCTGGCTAGCTCGTGGACATCGGGGCCGCTAATGGCAAGGCGTCCATATCCCGATATCATATTTAGTCGCTTAGCGAAATCTGATAGATATGCAAGGTCTCTCGTCATGAGGTATGGGTCGGCGATCGCTTTCTTTTTGTACCCTTGGCCTGCTTTGGGGCGTTTCCAGCTCCGTCTCATATTGACAGACCAATTTATGGAGACCTGCACGCCATGCCCCAAGACATTCATCCATTTGGTACCTTCTTGTGGGAAATTTTCCTAGCCAACCAGGCTGATGGGAGCTCTATCAGGTTCAAGGTGGAGGGCCTTATGAGCTTGGGCTTCCATCAGTTGTACCGAATTAATACTCTCTAATATAGGTACACCCAGTCTAAATAAGCCCCGGCAATACAACCGATGGCGCGAGTCGTTAGCTCTAGGGCGTAGTGAATGATGTTGAAGAGGGCTGGTCCAAGCTAAGCTTTGGCGTCTCTGATATATGTAGAACGAGGTTTCCGTTTGAAGTCGTCCCGTTTGTTTGATAGATCTGTACCACTTCCGCCGGCGAGTTAATATTTGGCTATATGCATCATTGATCTCATTTGTTGATTGATTTTCAATATGTCGATGGCACCGCCTGGCACGTCAACGGGGAGATTTCATATCATCCTCGGATATGTAAGTTTGATTACCTGCATGCCGGGATTTGCAAACCAATCCCCAAGATCACCTACTGATCAATCCGTCAAGATCCCTCGCAAAAGAACCTGGCAAGAATTGAAGGATTTTGTACATCAGGCGGGCTTTCAAGTCGCACACGTCCAGATCCATGCGGGCCTGCACTCCGGCTGGATCTGTGTTGACGGCGAGGATAACTTCTGGAGGCTCGGAGGTATGGGTTGCAACCTAACTGCGGCAGGCCACATGTCTAACCAAAGTAGAATGGCTTAAACAGGCCGAATGGGACGGGAATCGATTCCAAGTGGACATGAGAAACTACGACCAAGAAACGCCCCTTGGTCCCTCATCGTACATCCCGCTGGAAAGCCCACGTTCTTCCCGGAGCTCCTACTCAGTCGCGTCAATTGCTCCCACGACTAGTAGTATGAACGAAAATTCTCAGTTTGCCTATTCATATAAGCCGATAATGCAGATTGCCACAACGCAGGCATACTCCTGTGCAACGAGCGCCCTCGGATATTCTGTGTCAAGCCCACAGCAGTACTCGTTTGGGGGACCGGTAAGAGATCCCTCACTTTTCTGGCTCTATTCTAAACTGTAGCAGGTTTCGCCCACTTACACAACATCCTTCGTGCAACCATTGATGTATGGCCAAGGTGGCATCCAACAGCCCAATGCCACGCCCACATATCAGTATGCATACGCGCCATATCCCACCGCAACAAGTGCTATAGCATCGCCCTCCTTCACGCAACCAGTAGGCCCCCCATCACCACCGACTACCATTCGCCTGGAGAACCGGCGTCTGCATCTCACGCGCACTAGTGGTGCCTCCAGTGAGAAAGAAATCCGCAAGCGCGTGCTAGCTGCCTGTCCGGCACACACGACAAACCCGATCGAAGCAATTGAGATTCCGACACACGCGGACGGGCGGCAGAGGGGCCACGCGCTGATTCTTTTGCAGACAGAGGAGCAGGCGCGCTGCGTGCGAGAGCGTCTGGATGGGATGAGCGTGAAAGGCTCGGACGGGAGGAAACATGCGCTTAAGGTCAAATTTGCCCAGGAAGGTGTACCTGAGAAGGCAGAGGAGTTGGCTGTGAAGCTGGCGGGGTTGGGTATGGGCGGCCAAGGCGGTGACGAACAAGAACTGGCATCACCCCAGGGCATGGAGGGTAATGGACAAGGAATTTCCGGGACAGGAGAAATGTCACCTCCTGAAGAGCCTGATTATGAGAGGGAGAGGAGGAGAAGCAGCCTTCCGATTGCCAATGGAAGTAGCCTGGTGCTACCTGGGGCGGCGGGACTATCCGGGTCTGCTGTTGTGAACGATAGGTCGGAACATCATGAAGCAGGGCGTAAGAATGAGGTGAAGGGAGGGGAGGAGAAACATCCCCACAAAGATAGGGAGAGGGGGCAAGAGAGAAAACACCATGTCTCGTCAAGTGCAAAGGGTACTGGAAAGAACAAGAAGAAGTAAAGTAAGATATAATGCTGACGAAATATTTAGTGACTGAAGTAATTAGTTAGATGGATATACTTTACAATATATTTGTTGTTACTATTTGCCCCATGGCTCACCTGGCGGGTTATTATGGTATACTTTGGAAAACTACAGTAAAGATATCTATGTTAACGGCAACTGACCAGTTTGATGCCTGATGTTAAGAAATTACAAGGAGATCCATTTGCTACACAGCAAGATCAACAAACATTTCTCTTACACTCCAAAACAACACAACTTGGTCCCAACACCAGATTGACCACAAAGCAACAAAACTTGAATCTAACATCAGATCAACTTGAAAGCAACAAAACTTGATTCCAACGCCAGGTTGACCTCAAGGCTTCATCGCCATGGCACCTCAAGACCAGCCCCGTTCTGTGTCGAAACCAGTCAAGCCTCGCTCAGGCAGTAAGTCATCTATTAAACCAGAAGGACTCTCTAATAAAGACAGGATACCGTGTCAAATCATCGTTGTTCCGCCAGCCACCCCTCGTGCCTGATGCCCAAGATACCGACCCTATCTTCACTGCCAGATTCTCAAATAGCGATCGGCTTTCAACGTCAAATCCTTATGGTCAACCCCCCGCCCACTCCACCGACCTCAGCTCAGACTCCAGCATCAGTTTTCGACGCGAACGCCTGGGCCTCTACGTCCAAAACTATGTTCCACCACCAGAGCCCCAATATAAGGGTCTCCAGGCCGCCCACAGGGAACCACAGCCACAGCCAAAGCCTGCAGTCGACTGGGGAGCATGGGATGTCCCAGAACCAAAACCGGACAATGCACCTGAAAATTCCGAGCCTGTGCTGTGGGGGGGAGCATCTGTGGGCGACAATAGCGTACAATGGGCTCCGACGAGCGGAAAGGGAAAAAAGAAGAACAAAAACAAGGGATCGCGTTACCAGGGGCATTTTCTGGAGCCACCGGTGTCGACGATAAAAGTCGACATCCAGCAAAAAGGTGTGAAGTGGCGAGCATCTCATATCAATGGCGGGTCTCGTACAGGTCTTGGAGACAGCACTGTGGATTGCCAAAGGGGATTTATACCTTGGGAAGCTCCCCAGACGGATCGGAGATATAAAGGTACAGACACCAAGGTGGTCACTGTCAATGGTTCATCTGTGGGTACAAATGTCGGCGGTCGAAATTCCCATGACACTCGCCAACTATATTCTCAGCCACGCTCTGGTTTTCACTTCTTGGAGTCGTCTCCGAAACCGTTCGTGTTAGAAGTGAGCGACGACGAAGACGAGGAGCTAGCTAATGACGAGGACGAGGGCGAGGAGTAATGGGAACTGGATGTAACAGTATGAGCTTTCTGGCCGCTAAACCTGTATTGATTTGCAATCGCTCGAACGAAACAACTGGGGCTTTCATTGATTCTGAGCTGGAAGTTTGAAGGCGGAACAAAACCACCCACAGAGAACAATATTAACTGTCAACTCCATAAAAATGGATTGCGTATTCATAACAACGCACATTCAACTCATTCCTCTGTTGAACGTGATAACATTAAACCCCTTTCCCTTCCACCCATGTCCCACTCTTGCCGCCTTCTTTCCTGACCACCCTCAATCCTTCAATCCGCATCCCTTTATCAACAGCCTTACACATATCGTACACTGTCAATGAGGCGACTGACGCTGCGGTGAGTGCTTCCATTTCGACCCCCGTCTTCCCTTCGCAGTCCACAATTGCCCTGATATCAATGCGCCCGTAATCGTCCTGACCGACGCCATCATCAGTAGAAACTTCCCTGGGCACAAGATCGAGATCCAGCTGTACACGTGTAATAAACAGTGGGTGGCACAACGGAACCAGATCAGAAGTACGCTTTGCACCCATAATCCCCGCAATCCGAGCGACGCTCAACACATCGCCCTTCTTCATCTGGTTGGCAGCGATCAGCTGCGCCGCCGTTGCATTGCTAAAGTACAGGGAGCAGACGGCTGTTGCTGAGCGGGAGGTGGGGTCTTTTGCGGAGATGTCCACCATGTGGGCGCTGCCGGAAGCATTGAGGTGCGTGAGTCTTGGGGCCGAGGCTGGGGAGATGGGAGACTTGGGTGTGGACTTTTCTGGCAAGCAATTTGTGGACGAAGTCATGCGCGCTATAACGGGGCGTATCAGTTGGTTATATGTCCCTGTGGTACGATGCGGCGACAATATACGAGATGGTTTTGGGAGTCTATTTCCAGCGTGGTAATGCCGGAGAAACGTTCGCGGGTAGGTGGTGAGAAGGTGCAGAGGCACATTCCGCCTTATTGAAGCAGAACTAGTTGTAGGCTGCATGTTGTATAGACATTCATGTAGAAGGTTATTGGCACGGAGTGGATTCGACTTCACAATTTCTGGTGAATCTGACGAATGTTAGCACTCCCCAGTCTCACTTATTTTCCATGTTGGCAGTGAAGTCGCTAGTTTCCATTGACAACAATCATCACGTGGGAGCGACCGAATCGAGAGAAATGAGTTAAATGCTATAAATTGGGCAAGAGTATAAAAGATGCTAACTCCCATATATACACAGTAGATGGCCAAGGGTATATGCTCATGCACCGATATGAAACCCCTGTATAACCGTGTTCGCCAGTCGCCGCTCATTATCCGTGAATCACTTGATTGCCAGCCCACCACAATGCATGACACAAGAAATCCTTTCACCCACCTATCAATATCATCGGCCGATTCTTCATGTTCTTAAGCTCGCCCATCCCGGCGTGCTTCTCTTTCTTCCCCTTAACCGCTATTCCAATGACGTCCAGCAATTTACTTTCATTATTCAACATGCCGAGTGTGCCCTCCACTCGGCCTTCTCTTCGATCCATCTCGATCTTCTTCATTGCTTCGAAGGCTTCCTCATCTATCGGATTCCCTAAATTGTTCTCCCTGAGGATGTCCCGTAGAGACACTTCATCATTGCCAAACAGGCAGACCTTTAGGTTCCCGTCGCTTGTGATGCGCAGCCGATTGCAAGTGCCGCAGAAATTATGCGTCATGCTCGTAATAAATCCGAACTTGCCCACAAACCCAGAAACTCTGTACGTCTTACTTGTGTCGTTCTTGTGATCCTGCACCTTCTCTACACCGGGGTATTTTTCCTTTATGCGGTCCAACATCTCCTGGAATGGCAGCATCTTCCCCTCCGACCATTTATTGCCGTCGAAGGGCATGTATTCGATGAACCGCACCTCGATGTCTTTCTCTCGCCCGAGTTCAACAAAATCAAGAATCTCCCGGTCGTTGAGGCCACGCATGACAACACAGTTTATCTTGAGCTTTATGCCAGCACCGAGAGCGTTCATTTCGAGTATTCGGTCGATAGAGCGTTGTACTGCATCGAAACCTTTCCGACGCGTCATAATCTGAAACTGGTAGGGATCTAGAGTGTCGAGGGATAGATTGACGCCCGTCAGCCCTGCTTCCACCATTGGATCTAGCTTCCTCCATAGGCTAATCCCGTTGGTTGTCAAGCAAAGGTCTTTCAACCCCTCTCTTCCAGCTCTTGCCCCTCGTAGTTGTCCAATCTGCTGCATCATCGGCACGATGTCTTTTCGTACTGTCGGTTCGCCGCCTGTGAGCCGTATCTTTGTGACGCCTTGAGATACGAAGAGCTCGGAGAGCAAGACAATCTCGGGGGTGGTGAGCAGGTGCGACGGCGGCGACTGTGGGACACCCTCTTCAGGCATACAGTAGAGGCACCGGAGATTGCATTTTTCGGTTATGGAGATGCGGAGGTAGTCATGTTGGCGGTAGAAGTTGTCGGTGAGGAAGGAGGAGAAAGGCGCCGCTTCTTGGATGCGTTTAAAGCGTGACGGCTTGAATTTTTGCGGAGGCACTGGAGCGTCAACTGGGTAGGTTGGGATGCGTTCTGGAGTCGAGGATTCGGCGACGGGCGCAGCTGGTTCTCGCCATGGAGCAGATTTGTGGTAGGAAGCTGCTGCTGTTGAGTAAAATGGTGGTTGTAGATGGGGTCTTCGACTTGAGCGCATCAACGCCACACCAGAGCGCTGGGCATATTTCTCTACGGCCATGATTCCCCAGCTTGCTTGACGGCCAGGAATATTGCGAGAGATCTATGAAACAAACATTGTAAAAGAAAACTAGACTGAACGGAGCCGATGAGAAGTAGATAAGGCCGGAGATGTCTAGGAGAACATATGCCCGGTGACTAATTACTTAAGGTGAGGGGAAGATAAGTTTGGGAAAGGCGGGTTGCTCCGCATATTGTAGGATTCCACCGCCCTGGTGGCGGGCATCGGCCTTTGGAGCCCAACACCCCGGCCTATCGCGGGGTCATTGTTTATCAGCACGCCGCGACAAAGTGACACTTTCTCTCGCAACTGCGGATTGCTAGCTTTTACTGAAATGCAGTTCTCGCGGCCGCTGAAATGTAAGCATAATGCCCCGCGTCTGATGACAAGATTTATAACACATTTACAGCTTCAGCGCATTGTCTTCCGAGTCCTGATGGCGTATATATTGCAACAATAATCCAGGCGAAACTAATCATTCGCACAACGCGATCCCTCCAGGCGACACGCGCAATCCCCCTACCCGCCGCCTTTTCAACGTCGATATCGAACTTTCTGTGGTCACTTTCGTCACAGCGGATCCTTCTCTCGTCTGATAATACCATCCGCGTTTTCTCTGCCGTCACTCCCCAATATTCAGCTACAATCGCATCGCCAACTTCTGAAACAACGAAAGCGGTCTATATATCATTTGGCGCCTCCCATGATGAAGTCCTTGTTTTCTCAGACTTCGGGCTGAAGCTTACAATATTCAATCTCACGACCAGCACGTCGATAGATATTCCAGGGCCCAAGTTGTTTCTTCCAGGCAATGCCGCGAAAGGCTATGGCTATCGACCAAAAACCCAGCACCTCGCCCTATTATCTCGAGGCTCTGGAAAAGACGTGATTAGTCTACATTCAAAAGAAACGTACAAGGTATTTCGGTCATGGAACCCTGATACAGTCGATGCTCAAGCGTTGAGCTGGAGCCCGGACGGCAAATGGCTGGCCGTGATTGAGTCAGCCGCTCAAGGGCATAGGATTCTATTCTACACGGCCGATGGGCATTTATTTAAGACCTGGACCGGCCCACGTCCAGCCGAAGATGAGAAGGATATAGATTGCGGAGCTGGCGTGAAGACAGTTGAATGGAGCGTTGACGGGCGGCAACTGGCAGTAGGAGACTACAGCCAAAGAGTGACTCTCCTATTTACGGCAAACTTCTCTGAGGCAATGAGACTCGACCATTCTACAACAATTAGGCCAGACGGCGTACATATATGGCAGGAACAATTAAAGGCCACCCCGTCTGGTCTTGACCGCTCCTATTACCTTCAGACACAGGTCACTTGTCCACCGACGTCGGCTTCGTCAACACCCGCGCCAGAAGCCAAATCTGGAACTGTAAGTCTCGGCATTGATGCGTCAGGCACACTCGTAGCCTCCCGGTGCGAGAACCTTCCAACGACGGTCTTCATCTGGGATTCCTCATCTAAAATCCTCAAAGCTGTCTTGATCCAACATTCGCCCATTGCCAAGGTTACATGGCACCCAACAATCAATGAAGTCCTGGTGATCCGCTGCGAGGGCGACGAATCGAAAGGAGTTGCATACGTCTGGGAGCCATCCTGGGAGGAGCCTAAAATCGTTAATTTCGGCACGCAGCTTCCCGAGGGGAAAATCATGGGGAAGGCCGTCATCCGCTGGCTAAGAGCATCTGACTCTGGCCATCCGGCGTTGTTCTTCAGCGACACGCACGATTGTATCTTGGCTTCCATTTCCGAAGCAGGGGCTACAGATGTGGACTTGCCTTGGAAAGATGCCGAAGAGAAGGCGGTGGACATATATGGACAGCTGGAGGGGAGCCCGCTCGTTCTTGTTCCGGCTGAGAAGGGGAAGGCAACAGCGAGGCAGATTATGGATAATGAGCCAACTATTACCACATTCGGGGCTCTTGATGATATGGACGACACATTCCATTTTAAGAGATGACGCAGGCGTTAGCACAGGAGCAATATACCACAAGCCGTTTTGCAGTATTTTTGACACAGTAATGTATGGGTTCAGCGGGGGGGTGGGGGGAGGGGGTTGATCGGATCAAAAATGTATGACTACAGACTATTCACCAAGATCAGTTTTAGTGAGGTTTAAAGGCGCTGGGGAAAATGGCATTATAATTCTAGAAATTCTACAGACTGTCTATTAACCTATATTTATGTGTATCGCTCCAGCGCCGTGGTCTATACAAGCTGCGTGGCGCGGCTACCGAAACCACGGTATACTGTACACGTATTCGCTGCCAAACACTTTATTTCCCAGCTTTCTCGCATACAATGCGGACGCCGCTGCTGACTTATCAGTCGTAGTGGCACGGCCATCCCACACCCTTGCAAATGCTTATTGTCCCTTCTTGCCCTTGTTTGCCTTGGCGGAGATGGAGTCGAGTGACCTAAAGGCATCCGCGATTTGGTTGACGCTGCTCACGACCAGGGCTACATTATATCATATCAGCGCCGTGCCCTTCGCACCATTGTAAGGAAAATACGTACTCGAAGGAATCATGATCCAGAAGAAGTTCATGAGGAAGTAGTAGCACCAGAAGTACAGGAACTCGGGGCGGCCGTACGCGACACCCTTATAGTAGTGGTCGAACATGCTAGTCGCATAGTACAGAATGCAGCCGTAGATCTGACCGGTAGAGACGATGATCTGGAGGGGGTGGCGCAGGGGATGCGAGGTTGTGATCAGGCCTGCGATGATGAAGCAGAGGGGTCCCCAGAGGAACTGCGATATGGGTCAGTGGTTAATGGTAGTTGTAAGAGATGGAGGCATACAGCAGTGATGGTCTCCATGCAGAGGACGAAGGGGTCAGAGGTCAGGTAGCGCGAGTCGGAGAGGGAGTACTCCTTCCAGAGCTGCCCGAAGAGATCTTGTTTCGGGCCCATCAGGGTGTGGTTGACGGAGAAGTAGCCTGCGACTGTCAATTATATTCCTCGCATATGGTGAAATCGTTTCGTACCTTCAAAGAAGAGGTGAATGCATCCAGCTGCGCTCGTTAGTTTGTGAGCCCACCATGAGAGTTGAGGGGGGGACATACAAAGAACAAACCACCAGATGGTGATTTTCTCCGAGGTGCGAAGGTTTGGGTGCAACTTATCGACGACAATCTGCGTGATGAGCAGTACCGCCCCGCAGACGGC
The DNA here is from genome assembly GCA_001630595.1 of Pseudogymnoascus sp. BL308. Lineage (NCBI taxonomy): Eukaryota > Fungi > Ascomycota > Leotiomycetes > Thelebolales > Thelebolaceae > Pseudogymnoascus > Pseudogymnoascus sp. BL308. The sequence continues at coordinate 5,143 of LMYD01000015.1, read as the reverse complement.
ACTGAATGCCGCGAGAAGCACTGGGACAGACCATTCGTTCGCAAGGTATGAGGCGATCTCGACTTCAATGGGGTAGTAGGGATGGTCGGTGATAAGAGGGTTGGTGAGGTTGGAGATGATTGCGGAAGCCATTGTTGCGGCTATGTTCTACTGAGAGAACGGCGGTCAGGTATACGGTAAGAGAGGTGACGGTGGTTAATCAATTATCTCTGGTTGGATCCCCTTGAAGTTATATAAGTTTGGTTGCTGCGGTTTACAATAATCCCAATCGGGACAAGCCTATTTTGCCATGGTCACTGCGTATTCGGGTTGGTGCCAACTCTCAACGATAATTGGTTACGTAACACTCTAAAAAACACGTGATGTGGGGTTATTTCTGTTGTTCCTGTCGTATTCGCATTGTCAAGCTGCCCCTTTCATCCCAGCCTCACAAGCCATAGCTCAGCCAGACATGACTTTCACCTTCGCCGTTTTTTTTTAATGAATACTATTATCGCTGGATATTTCGCCCTAATTGGAGAAAGCTCTAAAGTTTCTACACCCTCTCTTCATTACCATCACATACTTGACAGATCCATTTAATATACTTGTCAAATATTGTGGTCAACACAACCGACATTTCTGTCCGCCCAGAGATTTCTAAGATTAGGAGATTTTGTATACAAATGAAGCCAAGATCCGCCCACGGACCCATTCTAGCTTGGCAACCCCTGGCCTCAAAAAATGAAGCCTTCCAAGCATCGTGATATGGTACACTTAGACCTACAAAAAGTTGATACCGACTCCGAACTGGAGTCCCTTCCTCCCCTCCTCTCCCCTCCTGAGCACGAGAGGCAAACTAAAATTGAGCTCAAATCTCGCCGCTGGGTGTGCATAGACTATGCCAACTCCAGCCGCCAGACTGGGCAAGCCCTCGGCCAGCTTCGCAACTGTTGACTTGACGTTGCTCGACGTAGATCCCTTCGTTGGCTGCAACGCCAAGAGTCTGCCACCGTTCGCGAAGACCTGCAGTCTCAGCGGCGTATCTTTTCCGACCCTTGGAAATGGGAATAGTAGGTTCACAGATCCAGCAGCGAATACGTCCCCTCCCACAGAGTCAGGCCCGTCTCTTGGCCCTAAGCCACCGATTTTGAATCCGCGCACATCCGTTGGGCCCCCAAGCTGAAACCTGTCGTTTATGCGGGATGCTTGTGGTTCAGAACCAGTGCCGATTGGCAACGGGTACAGTAAGCCAGCGCGAAGGCCTCCAGTTAAGGAGATGCCACTGTCTTCCTTCCCAGGCAGCGGAATTGCGACAGCCCTAGACGTTTCCACTTCGGATTTCCAGAATGCCACGTCTCCTTGCAGTGGTCCCCAACCAGCTAGTTCCGAGACTGTTCGCATAAAGTAGCCGCTTGTTGGTAGGAAAGGGTGGTTCCGTCGCTCTTTGAACCATGTGTGCGTGATGCTGCTCTTGACGCTGTCGCCAGCATCATGTCGTACGGACGGAGATGCATTTGCCGCAAGGGCAGTTATCTGTCGCCATGCTCCTGTGTATGCTACCTCGTGCCTGCTCTGGCCATCGGCCCATCTGATCCTGGCGTTACCACCCTTGAGAACCTCTTCGTGACTAGCCCACTGCTTCTGAGTTGAGCTTGCAAACCCATCCAGCAAGAATCGAATATCAGGATCACTCAGAACCGGCGTGTCAAAGGTTGCGGTATAAGATGACCTTGTTCTTGTGCCAGCTGAGGCGTTGATATTGAGAGATTCGGCACCACCAAATATGTTTCGCAGCAGAAGGTTGCCGTATGCCGAACCCTCTGTGTTTCCAAGATCCGTTCCGGTCTTCAAAGCAATCTTTCCCTTCTCCTTCACTGCAAGGAATATATCAATGTCGGACGTTGTGGATAACGGGTCGGTGGAGTCGGGCTTGTCGATAAACATGGAAACGCCCTCATGGTAAATGTCTAGGTCGTTAGTACTCTCTCCATATGTCCCAGGGTAAAGTTCTCACCGAATTTTCGTAACTTGTCGGCGCTTTTGCCCGCTAGCAGCAAGGCCTCCTGTAGAGTATATGGCCGGTCATCGTTCGCGCTCAGTATCGGAGCAAACAGTCGATCAAGGAAGCTTTTCCGGGTATTCGTAGCTCCAATGACGCGGATGGATGAGATGGTAACTGGGAGAGTAGAATTGGAAGATATCTAATATCATGAGCTTTGTTCTTGATTCTCCTTCCAACGCTGGGACTCACCAAGTCTTGTAATCTTTGCTGTGCCTTTGCATATTGCGCCTGCACCCGTTCTTGAACCGCCTTTTCGCGCTCCTCCAGCACCTTTGGGTCAATGCCGCGATTTAGGGCCGCGAAGACCTAATTGACAAGTCAGCAAATCTAATAGTACTCACACGCAGAGCTCGACTTACCTCGCCTTCATTATCCTGATACGCCATGACTCTATGAGACGTCAACAAGCCGGGTGACAGATAAATTGGAGTCAGTCGGCTTACGTAAGCGACATGATTGGCTTCGTCCTGTGAAAGCAACCTCAAGTGGCCAGAATCTTGGACATATTTTCGACCCGACAATCCTTGTTACAATAATATCCCTCGGTTCGGCCATTCTCTCTGACTTTGATAATCACCTGCACCCCGAGGAGCCGCTCTGCGCAGATAAGTTTCGCTCAAACCACAACTCAAAACCCCCGCTACGCTATCATCTCCCCTCGGCCTCATTATGGCGACCCGCGCAGCCAACAAACGGGTTTGCCACTCCAACTAAACTACTGGTGAGAATATACTGACCCTCTCTAGTTAACCCTAGAATATAAGTCGATTACCGAGAACCCGCCGCCATATGTTGTGGCGCATCCCTCCGAGTCCAATATCCTCGAGTATGTCTATCTGACCCCTCGGACCACCAGAAACTGACATGACGCAGATGGCACTACATAATCACCGGCCCCGAGAAGACACCCTACTATAATGGACAGTACTGGGGCACACTGATCTTCCCACCCGACTACCCCTTTGCCCCTCCTGCGATCCGTATGCACACACCGTCGGGGCGCTTCCAATCATCGACCCGGTTATGCCTATCCATCTCCGACTTCCACCCCAAATCCTTCAACCCCGCCTGGGAAGTCTCCACAATCCTCATCGGGCTCCTCTCCTTCATGACCTCGGAGGAAATGACCACCGGCTCCGTCGCCGCCACAGAAGCCGAGCGCAAATGGACCACCGCCCGCACCCGCTGGTGGAACTCAACAGGCGGCGGCTCCTCCACCCGTCTACTCCCCGGCATGCCTGTGCCGAAGGGCAACGGCGCCATCAAGGCCGGCGACGGCGGTGCGAAGTTCAGGTCCGAGTGGCCCGAGCTCGATAAGGAGAACTGGAAGTGGATGGAGGAGAACAGGATCAACCCCGCGACGGGGGAGAGGATGCCGGACCCGAATGCGCCGGTGTGCTCGCCGCAGGCGGCAGCGTTTGGGCGGCGGCCTAGCGGGAGCGCGGCTACGATAGGGGCTGCGGTGCATGGGGGACAGGTGGCGAGGGAGGTGGGCCAGAGCTGGATTGCGAGGAATAAGTTGTTGGTTGCTGGGGCGGTGATCTTCACGTATGTGTTGATTGCGCGGCTGTTAGGGGACGGGACGGTTGACGCTTAAGAGAACTAGCAGAGGCCATAGTATAATGGCCTTAATGTAATATACGACTGGAGTTTGGCGTGTGGGCAGGGCATAAGTGGGAGTCTGGCGATGGGAGGTTAGATGGTGTTTTGCCATGATGATACGGATAGTGAAGGTGGTAGTATTATTATCTGTACGGATTACGATGCTATGATCACCTATGCGAGCAGACGAAGAGTCCACATTAGACGCCTGGCTCGGACAGATGGATGAGGGGTTTTATTTGCACGGTCTAGACTGCCTTGCTTCAATATGCGAGAAAATGGATCAAGAATTCACACCAGACACATGTCAGTCATCAAAGTAACATTGGTACGTAGTGATTGTATTGCGAACGTTGATCGCAGTCGTCGTTGAAAGCCACGTAGTTCTCAGAATCAAACCGCACACCCCCATTCGTCAAACCATCAGCTTATCAGCAAATCATCTCGCCATCCTCAGCTTCTCTGTTCCGTTCCTCCTACAACGCAGGTCCATCCGCTTTTGTCAAATCGTCCCATCGCGCAAGTACCGCATGGTGTGTGAAGTGGGTGAGATCGAGGTGTGGAGGTTGGGCAGCCAGAGGGATTTATTTTCCGCACGAGGCGCAGGAGCAGCTGCTTCCGCAGTTGCCTGTGGTTATATGTGTTAGTTACGTGCTAGCTTGTCATGATTATGATCTCGGGCATCACTTGATTCGGCAGCGGGGTTGATGGAGCGGGGTTGAACACTCGGAATGCGGCAGAGGTTGTGGAACTTACAGGAAGACGAGCCGGAGCATCCACAGTCACCCATGATGATTGATTTGGATTTTTGGTTGGGGTTTGGTTGGGTTTTGGAGTTGGTGTTTGTTGATTTGATTGCAGGTTTGGTTGTTGTTGGATGTTAAGAGGCACAGAAGATATTGGGCTGTAGAGGTCTTTCTATAGTTTCAAAGCACGACAACTCGAGTGTTGGCGGGGTGTTTATTTAACCCCGGGCTAGCCAATCAACGGCTGCGCCTGCCTCCGGTTTTGCTCATATCAGCTCACTTACGGTGGGTGGGGGGATCAGGAGACAGCGGCAACGGGGAAACTACGACCCCACTTCAGCGCCAGTGAAAAGATGCTTTGCTTCTTCGACACTTTGATATTTGAGTAACGAGAGTTCCTCGGGGATGAACATGTTATGGAATTCGAACACTAATCGCCTACACGCCACAGAACCATTTGTTGAGGTTTTGGCGGCATACGATGAAATGTCATACGTGAACGAGCGTTTTGTGCTGATTTTAGTCTCCAACGACGCCCCTCCCCCCCCACCTTGCTCTCCACCAGTCAGGTCTCAAACCCGTCTTGCTGTGCCGGCTTGAAGGATGCATGAGACGTTTCTGAACGTGTAAGCAAGGCGGCCAACGGTAGCTACCGCGCTGATCTTCGTTTTGTTATCCGAAAGATGTGATATCTACCGAATAGTGTGGTGATACGGAATAGGCGATGCGATGCTCAGTATGAAACCCACAT